>BGNK01001309.1:4343-33870 GCA_003297005.1 Symbiodinium sp. clade A Y106 | reverse complement strand
CCCCCAACCCCAAAAGGCAAGTCCAAAAGGCACCCTTCAAAACCGTAGAAAACCCAACGTTGCCTTAGGGGAACGAGGCCAAAGCACCAAGACTGAGAGGAGTGCATGTGAGGGCCAACACGTCAGCAAGGAATGCTCGGTAAATCTCTCGTTTGTTTGTCGGATTAGAGGCTTCTTCCCTTCTTGGGCCCTTGAAGGTTCCCCAATAAGCCCAAATCCCGGTACCCAGCAGCGGTAGCATTACCTTCGAGCTAAACTTTGGCAGCTGCCCGAAGAGAACACCCAAAAACCGCCTCCCCAAGGCCCAAGGTTTCCCAATGTTTGCAAAGCGCTTGCCCTGCCCTGCTGTGCCTTCTGGGCCTGGGCTCTGGCACTGGCAGACTCCGTTGCCTCCAGAGCCAGAGCTCTCAAGCTTTGGCGACGAAGCAAAATGGAAAGACATGCTATGCTCATGATGATGCTGGTGGTCGTCGGCTGATGAGGCGACGCGGGTCCAGTGCCGCCTTTGGTGAGAAGACGTGTCGATCTGAGGCTGGAGCCTTGCCCTGCTTGCCCTTCTTCACCATCTTGGATCCCTTTTTGCCCCGCGCGGCCCCCTGGGCTTCAGGAGCGCGCAGGGCATCTGCTGCAAGGGTTGAGGTGTGGGAAGTTTACTTTGACTTCAGTATTCAAGAGTCTCAAGGACCTAAGCCTCGCGGGGACATAGGGCCGTGAGGGCTTTCGAACCTCGCGAGGTCCTCTTAGTCTTTCCACACGAGACAGTGCTTTGCTGCTTAGTTTAGTACTAGGGCTCGCCCACGCAACTCCGAAACCCGTTCATCATCAAACACTTACCAGCTGCCGGCAGCGGCCGTAGTCGCACTTCTTCATCATGATAGTTGCAGCCGCAGTAGCACCAAACCACGAGAAGACTGGGCAGACTCATGGAAACCCAAGCAATGCAAAGAGACATCCAAGCTGCAGGAGACTCAGCGCGCTTTGAAAAGTTGATTCCACAAGCCTCCTCGGGCCACATCTTCGACTGATTCTGGGCTTGATTGCGTGTATTGTACCTAGGGTTTCGGATTTAAATCGGCTGGATGATGCAGGGGGGCTTTGCACGCTAAGGACGGGCGTGTGGGGTTCGGGTTCGGAGCTTGCGGGGCTTGACAGATGCCTTTAAGCTTTGCGGTGGGGTCTCCGGTTTAGTCTTGAAGACCCCAGCGTGGAACTGGAAAGTCTCTACTTGCATGGGCTGAAAGCACATGCATTTTACTGGAGGCTTTGGGAATGTCTTTGGGGTGTAGCTCTTGGTTTTTACGACTTAGGGCTAAGGCACCTCCAGGGCTTCAGTTGGCCGGAAATCTCTGGCCCAGGCTGACAGATAGTCATATAATTGCATCTGGCTTTCCCCAAAATTGGTGCGTTGGGATTGGGGTTTCTCTGGCCCGTGGTAATTCTGCATCGCTTTGAGCGTGGCTTTAGGATTCCGGGGTTACTCCGGAGATACACCATTTCCGAATCCCTTTGTGGGTGTAGAAGAAAATCCGCACTTCGGCAAAGCATCCCACCTACAACCAGATTATCCTGGGAAGTCTCTGAAAGCCGCGGGTTCGGAGTGGTGCAGCACCGCGAATCCGAACTGAAAGGAGACATCCCCTGCTGCCCGGAGGCAGGGTGCGCGAGAATGCACTTTGCCGCCTCCCTGCAAATGCAAATGGGGTGTCAAGCGTGCCCATGCACATGTTTGGCAAACATACGTCTGCCAAACATCGAGGGGGTGTGTCCGTGTTGCAGTTAAGGGAACAAGCAGGTGTTCATGCTCCGAAACTTGCTCCTGTCGCGGGAGGATCTGTGGGCCAAGGGACGGCATGGGGGTCTACCATCCACAACCCGAAACCGCACGGAGTGCAGAGTTTGCATTGAAGCTTCTTCAAAAAAAGCGGATAAGTATAGTATAATATACCACCAAGACCCTGTTCTAAGATAATCGGGATCCTACTGTAACAAGGGACTTCATTTTTTGGGGGCGTCGGGCTCAGGTCTCCAAGGGGGGGGTCCCCTACGGAAGGCCCCTTTTGCTGCCGCCGGCTCCTAGCCAGAGAGCCTGAGCTCCACGCTTTCGCTAAGTCAGCTGAAGTAACTCGGATGAAAGATCTGACTTTGAGGACTTCGTGTGCGTATGTATGTCTGTATGTCTATATGTGTGCGAACAAAAAGAGCAGCTACGTATGTGTCTGCCTTGGCGTTCCTATCTACCTATCCAAACTGCCGATCTATATATCGATCTGCCGACCTATCTATCTATCTATCCGTCTATCTATCTCCATCTGCGTCTATCTGTACCTACATTCATCTATATTTACGTATCTTTGTCATGTGTATCTATCGTTATGTATCCATCTAACTCTTGTTTATTTATCCGCGTATCTCTGTGCCGATCTCTCTCTCTCTCTCTCTGTCTCTCTCTCCCTCCATCTATCTCCCTACCTATCTGTCTATCTATCCATTTATCTACCTATCTATCAAAATGTTCTATCTGTCTGTCAGTCTGTCTGTATCTTTGTCTATCTATCTATCTATCTCTATCTACCTAACTATGTAACTAAATCTCCAGCTCTATCTCTATCTATCTGTCTATCTGTGCATCTTTCTGTCTATCTTCTTTCCTATCGATCTATCTACCTGTATCTAGCTGAATCTAGCTGTAACAATCCGTACCGACATCAAGCCTACCTGCATCTATCTTGACCTGTCTATCTATTGACCTACATGCCTACTTACCTACCTACCCACTTTCTCGCCTAGCTAGCTAGCTAGCTACACATGCTAAGCCGTTTTGACAGGTCAGGCTTCGCGGGCTTTAGCAAGGCTAAAGTTTCTGAATCGCAACCCCGGCTTCTAGCAGCCGCGATTACTACCAGCCAGCCAGCTATTCGATCCCTCCACATACACTGGTCCTAGCCACTAAGGCAGTGAAACGCTACCCTGTCAAGCGTTAAGCCCATCAGTTAGCGAACGCGCACTGACTTTAACAATAGACGTCGGAACCAAGAAACCTTGGCTCAGCAAACGCTTAAACCAGCTCGTTTGGCCTTCAGAAAACATAAACCACTACAAGACCTGATCACTCAAGAGACATTTCTTATGCATTGTCTAGGGGATATTCCCTCTTCTCTTCCATACACCGGGTTACATTCGGACCCTGGGCGTCCCAAGCAGAGCAGGCCTGTGCTCTGCAAAGAGCGCAGAGAGCTCGTGAGCCTTGGCTGAGCTTCACAGCGAAGGCCTTTTGCCAAATCCCTTAATGAAGGTTCCTGAAATTACATAGGGCCCCTTCTATCATCCGTGGGTTTAGTGATTCGGGGTATAGTTACATATAGGGGCCGCAATATTTAGAATGGGTGTTGGGCCCCTTTTCTAGTGCAACTATGATAAGGAACCCCAAGGAATAATATTGGTAATTATTTAGGCCTCTACATTACCCCAAATTGTGTTGAGGGTTCTGGGCTTCGGCCGCCCTAAGCCCAGTGGCGAGCGTGGAGGCAGCTTCATCTCGCCTCAGATGGCTCGGCTCGGGCTTTGAAGATTCGGGTCGGGGCGATTCCTCACTAGTACAGAATAGTACATTATGGTATTTTGTAGCATATTATAGTATATTATAGTATATTGTAGTATATTATTATGGTATACTCTACCACTCTTTCGTGCTCCAGGTTGCCCCTTGCAGTCTCGTCCGGTCGCAAAATTTTTCATCTCTGGGATCCCAGACCCTACCAGGGGAAGGGTTTAGGGTTTAGGGTTTAGGGTTTGGGAGCATGCGCTGTGCAGTGTTTAAGGCTTTGTTTGTTGGGTCTTCCCGGGGCTCTTTTATAATTAGAATAATAGGGCTTTGGGGGTATATTCTGCTATAACTATGATATAGGGGCCTTTATACTTACCTAGCCTATTTTAGGGTTCCTCATTATAATGGGCCCCAAAACCCTATTCTAATTATTAAGGCCCCTATTCTTTATCCTAATAGCAGCCCTTATAGTAGAGACCCCTTTAAAAGGAACCCTATTCAAATTGCTCATAAGTATAGTATAATGGGTCCCAATTAAGGCCCCTATATTAAGAAGGAAGCCCCCAAAGGGGCTTTGGGTCTTTCCGACAGGATCGGATCCTTTCTCGCCAAGCTGCCCTGTGGCTTGTACGGATCCCGCCGCCTTGGAGAGCCCGAATCTTACTTGGGTTTGGTATAGATAGTAGAGTTCTGTGGGACTATAGGGCTCCATTATAGTATAATATAGTACAATATAGTAGAATATAGTATCTTCTAGCATATTACGGTAGAATTCTGTAGGGACTATAAGGAATAGTATTTCTACAGTACTGGTAGTCTATTGCATGTTGGCCTTTTTCCCATAAGTCTCTCTTCGGTTTTCGGATGAACCGTCCACTGTCTCCTCCACAAAGACGATTACCCTCTGTGGCTTTTGTGCCGTGATGACATAGAAGCAGCTTCTCTCAATGCTCGTGTCGCTTCTCCTGCACCTTCCCCCTGCATGACGACAGATCCGCTAATCCCTAGATCTT
Source organism: Symbiodinium sp. clade A Y106 (assembly GCA_003297005.1). Taxonomy (NCBI): domain Eukaryota; class Dinophyceae; order Suessiales; family Symbiodiniaceae; genus Symbiodinium; species Symbiodinium sp. clade A. The sequence goes on along the minus strand of BGNK01001309.1, from coordinate 29,313 downwards.
AAGATCGAGGCTTAAAAAAAACTCTCCAACCCCAAGCCCTCACGCCCTCAAGGCTGAACGAGTAACCCCACTCCTGTCAGCCCAGCTGCCAGAATCTCCTTCAAGGGCTCCTCGATCCTCAGCCGAAGGAAGCACTGGCCCGATGAGGTTAGCCGACACGAAAAAGGGCACTTTGCAATTCGAATGTGATTTTGATTATTCAGGCTTCAATATATGGCATTTTGGGGGTTTCCCCTCCCTTAAACTGTTGTCGCACGTGGCCTCCTATCAGGAAGACAACAGTCCTCCATGTGAGGGCGGGCGTCTGAACGCCTTCTTGAGTGTTCTTATATCAAGGATTCTACTAATCAGACTGAGGAAGGATTCTACTAATCAGACTGAGGGTGCCCTTTCGGGATTCCATGCTTTCAGGGACGGTAGGATCTCGGGGTCCGGGAGGTCGTGACCCCGACCTGCAAGCCTAGATCCTAGTCCTAGACCCGGACCCGCGAACGCCCTGAACTGCTAGACCTAGACTCTAATGTCAAAGCGATACCCTACTTCAGAAACCAAAAGCCGAGAGGCTGCGAACTCTGAGCCCTAAACCCGAAACCTGCAAGCCTGAACTCAGAAGCCGGAACCGGAAGCCCAGAATCAGAAAGCCTGGCACCCTAGACCCGACACGACCCAAAGCCTTCCACCCTCCCAACCACCAAGCAATCGGCCTGAAGAGCTTTCTTTCTTTCTTGCTACGGAACAAAAAGCGATGGCTACCATCATAAGAACATCCTTGGCATCAGAAGTTCTGGTTTCGTGTTACATTCATTTATGCTGCCATAACAGGGGTGTATAGGGAATCTGGAATCGTTTCTTATACGTAGTCGGCAATTGAGTTGCTTATGAACCCAGCTCAGCCCGGAGTCAAGGGTAACTCGGTGCAGACTTTGGCGCAGGTGTCCTCAGCAGATCGAGGCGGCAAGGGGACAGACAAAAGTTTACTGGAAAAGGGAGCCCAGAGATAGAACCCTTAAGAACTGGAGTGTGTTTTATATTGTAGTATAGCTATACAGGGATTATTCTGTGATATGTGACTAACCGATGTCCTATTTGTTTGTTTCTGTTGTTGCAGTAAGCCGGTGTCGGTTTTACGGTGGTTTTTAGCGTTCTGCAAGCCTGCCACTTAGGCCTTAGGCTCGTGTGTTGTAAAACTCCCTCCCGAAGCAAGGACTAGAATAAGGATCCTAACAATAAGGCCCAAAAGGCCCTCAAAGAACAGGCCTTGTAAAACTCCCTCCCGAAGCAAGGACTAGAATAAGGATCCTAACAATAAAGGCCCAAAAGGCCCTCAAAGAACAGGCCGTATAAATCAGGGGTCAGCATGAAAACCTATCAAGTTCGACGAGGGTGTCCGGGAACCCACTGCTTTTCAATCTGATCTGAGGGCCACTCTAAGTAGACGAGGGAGGAGGGTTGTAAGTTACAAGCGAACCCGAGGCACCAGAACATGAAACCCGAAAATGGAGCCACAACGCTGTTTGGGGGAGTGTACTGCAGGTATAAGTCAACCCTTATGTATGTATGTATGTATGTATCTAGATACATATACGGTGGGGGAATACTGAAATCATATTCCAGCCATTATGTATGCACGTATGTGTGTATATGCGTATTGGTTTATGTACATGGAGGGAGTACTGGAGTCATATATCAAACGTTGTGTGTGTCTATAGATAGATAGACAGGTTCATAAATAGATAGATAGATAGGTGGATGGGTAGATAGGTAAATAGATGGATAGATCTACAGGAATATCGGCAGACAAATACAGAGGGTACTATGGTACTGACGGTAGTTTGTCTGCATGAGCATATTCTTGCTATATATATATATAACACAAACATACACATACATACATACATGCATACATACATACATACCGCACATACATACATACGTACGTACGTACATATACACGCATATACACATGCAAGTGCACATGCACATACACGGTCATATATGCATATGTATACACTGCACATGCACATACATACCCAGGTACAGATCCACATGCACACATACGTACGTATATGCATATGCATACGGATATGTATATGCATTCTATGTCTATGTCAATGTGTTTTGGAGCCGCAGAGGAAGGCCCTGAAAGCCTAGCTTCGCCGGCTGGACGGCTCTACTAGGGGCGTCAATCTCGGAACCCGAGTAGGGGGCCTTCAGAGTGTCAAGGCGAACACGGGCACCTTAATACCTCTATCGGGGCTTTGGGTCATGTTCTAGTGTATGTATAACGGAACTATACGCCGATGCTGTTAGCAATTGTTCCGGCCTCTTTGTAGTGAAGCTGCAAAGTGTATCTACATGCAAGACGGCAATACCACGGTCATGATACTACTACTACTACTACTACTACTGCTGCTACTACTACTACAACTGCTACTACTACCACGACCCTTATCCTGATGTTGAAACTTAGGCGACCTTCACGAGCCAGGTCACATGGTTGAAAAGCTGAACGGTTCCCGCTTTGGCCAAACCAGTTGCAAGAGGCGATATCAACGCCTCCTGAATGGATTTGCCTGCATCCAGGGCGTGGGCGCCTATCTGAACAATGTCTCGCCCTATCTTCCTGCTGTGCATTCAGCTCTGCCCCCGCCTTCAAACCACCAAAAACCACCGTTGATGGAACGAGACACGAGGGTTTTGGGGCGACTTTGGGGTTTCGAAGGTTAATAGTTCACTGTGTATATATATATATGTATATATATATTTAATTTATTTTTAATATTTATATTTATATGTATTTAAATTTATTTATGTATTTAAGTATATATGTACATATGTTTGTGAGTTGTGCATGGCTAAAGGTGTAGGGTCTACGTTGTTGTTGACGGCTTTACCCCAAGGAACTACCTGGTACCAGTCTTCACGGTGAAGGCTGAGCTTTTCGCTCCAAGCATGAGTTGAGGGACTTGAGGGGCTTCGGCTTCAAGAAGACCTTAGGAGGGACCCAAACGTTAGAGACTCAGTGATGTGATGATGATGAATATTCTGACTGTGATGACGATGGCTGTGGTGATGCTTATGACGACCATCGTCATCATCATCATCATCATCGTCATTATGATCGTCATCCTTATCACCATTGTTATCATCATCACCAGCAGCAGTGTCGCCGTGCTGCTATGAGGAGGATGCAGTTTTAGTTCGGGGGGTGAGTGGAGGCTACCCGCATGTCAGAAGCCCTTCATGCTACTCCAGGACCTGAAACGAAACGCCACAGTCGTCCTGCGTCACGAAGCTGACAGGCAGCTGTAGAACACGATCTTACATTGTCCAGCCACCATGGTCGAGCATCACTAGTACGGTTGCCCTGGGTATCATCAACACTGGTCCCAGGACATTCATGATCAATCTTCTTCGTCTTATTCTTGCGGAGCCTCGTGTGTTTCACTACGGCCTCTATTCGAATCGTTGCTTCCATCGCCGCCAAGCTTGAAGGTGATGGCGATGACAAGGAAGATGATGATGACGATGATGGTGGTCAATGATTCCCCTAAACCTAAACCCCTAAATCCCAAACCACCTACAAGCCCACACCCTAAAAACCCTAAACCCTAACAACCCTATCCTTAAGGCCCTAAAAGCCATAAACCCTCGCTCCCTAACCCCAGCCTGCAGCTGCTCCAAAGAGCAGCGCTAGCTGGAGCGCAGCGTGACACACGCCTTGGCCCGTCCCAGCTACACCCCTTTCTACACAGGCTACACAGGGTTTGGGTTTTAGGGTTCTGGGGGGCAGCATTAGTCTGGGATTTCGGGTTACCTAAGGTTAGGATACAGGGTTCAGGATTTGGATCGTTTCGGGTCGAGGAGTCTATGAGCTATCAGGTATTGGATCTGGGGCGTTGAAACCCAAATGGTGCAGACATGGTACTTCCGAGCGTAAGCAACCCAATCCTTCCAGTACCCCTTACTTAAGGAATGTACCTGAAATTAGAGTGGGACTCCTCATATGATTTTAAGGGTACATTCATTCCTCCTTCAAGGGACTTTGGAATGTCTGGGATCCGTGAAAACCCAAACCTTGTAAACAAAACAATTGCCAAACGTCAAATCGGCCAGAAGAACGCATTTGATTACAGGAAGCCTGAGCCCGAAAGCATATAGCCCGAATGCTGCTGAGCTCTGCAGCCGTGCGACGCATCCTGTGACAAATACACGCACAGGACAGCAGCCGAGGTTTGAGCCCGAACATCAACTGAAGGAAGAGGAGTTTTCGGGGGCTTCCTAAGGTAATATAGGGGCCTTAATAATTAGAATAGGGGTTCCTTTAAGGGGTCCGTTAAAGGGGTCTATAGATGTATTATAATAAAAGGCTGTCACAGGGTTTTCAACTTTGCCGGTCGGTCTGTGGTCCTGTGGCTTACAAGTCTTGTTTTAATCCTACTATAGGGCTCTAGCCGCTTCAAGGTTGAGGAATTTTTCTTTAAGCTTTCTGGGGTGAGCTGCGTGGGATAGAAGGTCCAGGGTTCAGTATAGTAGGGTCTATGGTTCAGGGTTAAGTTGGTTTGGGGTGATACTTTAGGGCTTTGGGCTTCGGAAGAGGGCTTTGCAGGGTGGCTGCTGCACTTTAGTTATGTTGTACTGTACTTGCTAATTCTTGGGGCACCCATCTGCAACACTGACAACCTTCAACCTCAACATGCATTGAAGGGCTCATGAGCTACGGCTCTAACCTAAGGGTCCCAGTTCCAAGGTTGAAGGAAAATGTTGCGGTGTTGGTATCTAGAGTACTTTCGGGTTTTGGGGCTTCTGGGGTCTCTGGGTCCTAGAGTTGTCTAAACATCCGGGCTAGAAGCTTAGGCCTCGAAGGTTTACGGCTCTGGGCTTCAAAGCATCTGCAGGACTTTGAGGTTTCAGGGCCCAGGCTGTAGGAACATGCAAGAAAAGGATGGAAGAGAGGCAGAGAGAGAGAGAGAGAGAGAGAAAGAGAGAGAGAGAGAGAGAGAGAGAAAAAAAAATAGCGCGCGTGTGGCCAGGGCTTGCTTCCTGGAGTCTACGATAGCTCTTCGGAGTGTATTCTGGCATTGTTGTGACTTTGGGACTATTTAAGATATTGGATGCAGAGGTCATGGATTTGGGGTTGGCCCCGAACTGGCAGTTCCCGTCCATGTGCTCCACTCAGGCGATGGAAGCCTGCCTCTCCATTTCCCTTGTCTGTAAAGCGGGCCATGTCATGGGACCGGTTCTCAGCCGTGTCATGCCTCGGTGCTAGCATCCGACCCCTTCATTGAAACACCGACTTCTCGGGGTTAGTCGGTGGTGTTAGGGGCTAAATCACCAAGAGAAGCATTGAAAACAAACCCTCAGCCCCAGTTCGGGTTTGGGGTCGAGGGTTCCCATTTTTTGCCGCTGGCTCGCAACGCGAGGTCCATCCCCCGCTCAGCTCAGCTGGGGACCTGCGGGCAGGGAACTCATCTCCCGATCTCCCTGGGTTTGTGGGGTGTTCAGGGGTTCAGGGTCGCCCGGAACGAGAACAATCCAGGAAGAGAAGCGCTTCAGCAATGGTGGCATGTGGTTGCAACAGCAGCCATTATTTCGTTTCGGCCCTGGATTGCTTAATCAAAGAGATGGGGTCTTCGTCACTGGGGTTCTATACGGGCTCCTCGAGTGTTGTCACAGGACTTCCGATGAATCCAGTTGGGAGTCTTTAGAAGGGGATCTTCTCACTTAGGGTTCATGTTAATCAATTCGCAGAATCCGTGTGTCATTTTCGAACCAGCTCGTCCTTGCATCCCAGAAGTACAAACGCTTGGGCCTCTCATGCGAGGCCCAATTTCGTGGGTGGGTGCTGCACCAATGCACATCATGGGCACGATCCTTAAAGGACCTGCCCCGATTCGCAAAGCCCCGCGCACGGCGCAGAGTGCTCAACTACAGAGCTCTCAACTGAGATCAGCCTTCAAGGCCTTGAAAACGGTACATTGCAGGATTTGGGGCTTTCTCATCGCATGTTAAGTTACTATAAGGGGGCATAAGGGAGCACTATATCCAGTCAATACTAGACCCTTCACAAACACCCTTGTAAAAAAGATGGTTTCGCCCACATCTAAGGGGATCAGTAGCTGACGGAGTTGAGCTGGTCCGATCCTGAGAGCTCCGCCGAAAAGTTGGCGGAAGCCTGAGAAGCAGAGCCTTGAGTTTCTGGGAGTGGATCCTCAACCCGACGTTCCCTATGAACAAACACTCTACTCCGAGCAAACTCACAACGAAAAGACTGACCGTAAGCACTCTAAACACCCGAACGAACTGAGACCCACCAAACAAATCCAACAAAGCCTTAAACAAAGCCCCAAATACTCTTCGCGGGGCGCCGGGCTTCGTAGCTGAACACTCCGAGATATGGAGAATCCGATGTTGTGGTCTGTCATGTATTAGGGAACTCTACCCTGCAATCTAATTCCTCGTGGGACTTGGTATACTCTTCTAAACTGCTATGCCATCCATCCTCTCCAAGAAGCGAATGCCATTGCAGGGTTCAGAGAACTACCCTGATCAAACGCGATAAGCACTGTCTTTATAACCCTTATGGAAGCTTTTTCGAAACCGTTCCTATACATGGGTGGTTGTCAAAATTAAGGTCCCTTTTTGGGCACCCTAAATGTTACGTGCCTTATTATAATAGGGACCCAAAAAGGGACCATAATTTTGACAACCGCCCACATGTTTCTCTGAAACCTTCATGAAGCCTAAACCCTAAACCCTATGAAGCCTATGAGGCTCTTCTGCAGCCCTGGGAGGTGTTTTCGAGGTTAAGGTCTGCGACTCTACGAGTCCTCTCTCGCCGCCAGGGCACTTCAGATCTATTCCGGTACAGCCGGGGTGTTCTCGACATGTCTGCCAACATCTGTTTCCTGCTAGGGCTTATGTAAGGCATAGGAGTTCCGGATAAAACAAAAAAGCGCAGCAAATGCCCTCGAACCTCAATGCGTCAATGCGCTTCAGCTTCGGGGCTCTGGGGAATTAGCTTCTGGATTCTGGACCTTGAGAGGTTGAGCAGCGAATTATAAGGTCGAAAAGCACCAAAACACAGCCGAAACCTAAGAATTCGCATCCGATGCGGTCCGCCCTAAACCAGCATAAAAATAGAAGAAATGCTGAAAGGCCCATCCGAAAGTCATGTACTCGCTGGTCTCCAGGATCTTCCGCATCTCCAGGGTAAGGGCTCGGGCTAGCATAAACCCCTTGCGGTTTTGGAGGGGGGGTACTGTATGTTACGGGTGTTGCACGGGGTCTCATTTAGTGTTTATGCGGTTTTCAGGCTTCGCGGAGTTTCCGATCGAGGACATGTCAGGCTAGAAGACGGATTGATCGGATGTTGCTGGAATGTTATACTGTCGGTTAGAAGCTTCTCCGATGGTTTCATACGAACGTGCCCAAGCAGTGTTGCAGAGTAGCTTCCCGGCCAAAGAACGACCGACTCAACGGGATCTTACTGAGCATGAGTTTCCAGTTGCAGAACCATTCATTTTTAGTATGCCAAAACTTGATAGATCCCTTAGAGAAACCTCCCAACCCTAAACACTAAACCAAGACCAAGCCCGTTTTAGGCACCTCCTGTGCCCTCCCGGCGCCACGCAGCCGCGAGACGCCTTGCACCAGCTCGTCTGCAGAGAGCCGGCCATCCCCAGCGGTATTCAACATCTTGAAGAGCTCCTGTGCTTAGAGCATCATGGGACTGGGACTCAAGGGCTTATCAGCTTGCGGCTTAGGGCTTCCGGGGTCCCTTCATTTGTGCGCTTTCTGAGGGTCTTGTACAGGGCTTCTCAAACAGTTCAACGTCTTGAGGAGCCCCTTCCCAGGGCCCAAAGCAACTCGGTTCCGAAACCCAGCAGTCTGAAGGACAACTCATCACCTTGAACTCTGATTTAGCAGAGTCAACACATGTCAAGACCAGATGGAGAAGAGAGCAAAATGAATCTCCTGCTCTGGATCCTGCATGCATGCCATGGATGCACAAACCTACGTTCTTTAAGCACCAGAAGATTAGCATACTCGCTCAGGGACAAACTCCTGAAACCTTGCAGTCCAAAAGCAACTATAAATCCTATACCCCAAGGCGGCACGTATTCAAAGACAACAAGACTCCCTAATCAAAATCCACTCCTGCCCACATGATATGGATCTCACTTGAGAACGCTCCTTTCGTGGAAGCGGAATCCCTTCTTCTGGAACTCTCCCCTAGCCCTCACATGGGGTCCGAGGGTTTGGGGAGTCAAAAAAAGGCTCCTCCGGATGGCTGACGTCCAACTCCATGGCCGAAAGCCAGACCCTCACCTCGGCTCTCATTTGCTTTCCGGGCTCTGTGCTCAACGTCTAGGGCTGTTGGAGTTTAGGGTTTAGGGTAACAGGAGATTAGGGCTTAAAAAATATTTCCTGGATCTGGCCCCCGCCTCCTGCTTCTTCAGGATCCGCTTGAACTCGTTCAGATCCAGCTTCCCGTCTCCTTCTTTGAAGCGGCTTCTTGGGGTCCCTGGGGCGTCTGGGACTCTGGGGCCTTCGGGGGTTGCTAGGGCTGCTAGGGTTTTTGGGTGTGGGCTGTTAGAGGTTTAGGGTTTGTTAGGGTTTTGGGGTGTGGGGTCTAAGGAGACTGGACCTTCCCCTCTGACGCGCCCACCCAACGCACCTTTCAACCCGGCCCTGAACCCCGCCAGCCGCTAGCCCACGTCTCATCAACCCGGACACTGCGAAGCTCCCATTATGAGCTCGAGCCTACGCCATTGATCGGTGCTGACTCCGGCACCCTCCACCAGCACAGCTAGTGCTCCCTCCAGTTGCAGCACTCGCGAGCTCGCATCGAAGACCGTGGACAGCGGAAAGAGCAGGAATTTAGGAGAGCATGCGCAGCATGGACAAGCACCCAGCAAGCAAATCCTACGCTGAACGCAGGAACCTCCTGGTAATGTAGGAACCTGATTAAGAAACCCTGGCCCTATAACCCCAAAATAGTAGGATTCATATAAGGAACCCTAATAGAGGCCCAAGGTTTCTTAATCAGGTTCCTACATTATACCAAACTCTTCTGGGAAATAGATGGACCATGCTTTAAAGCATCCTGACCGTTGCAACGACCGTATAGTCTTTATGAAAGGGCAATTTGGTAGTAGTAACAATATCATATAATATGTAATAGTACTAATAATAATAGTAATAGTAATAGTAAGAACAATAATAATGAAATATAATGCAGCGAGTCATTGTTGGGCTCTCTGGGAATAACCAAACGAAAATCTTTGTACTCTACAACCCTCCCAAGCCCTATGAAAGCCTGCGCCAAGAACCCCGCACCCTCGACCCGAAGCCCTAAGCCCCAGACTCTGAAGAAACACTAGGCCCCAAACCCTGAAAAATCCCTAAGCCCCAAACCCCAAACCCCGAACCCCAAAGCTGTGTCTTCAGCCCGCTCCTGAAGTGTCTGCTTCGTGGAAGAGCTCAGACATCTTGGCCACGTGAGCACGCATCGTCCGCATCTTCTCGCGTACCATGACCTTCAGGGGTTGGGTTGAGGTTTAGGGCGTAAGCACTTGGATTTCTATACATACTTATACAACAATAAGTCTTAAGCTCAGGGTATACTTGTCAATGTGCTGTTCTTGCGCTGTCATGGACTCATGGACAACACAAGAGCCTCCATCCTGGAACAGGAGTCTTAATTCATATGTCCAGAGCTCAAGCCTGAAACTTTGTGAACTCAGTTCAAGAGCAGCCAAGTAGCGGTGTCGTCGAGGTAAGCGACTTTGAAGGTCTCCTACATGAGAACGAGTGCTGCTCGCGGCTACTTGCTTGCTTTGTGAGGCTGCCCCCCTGAGGGCACTTCAGTAAAGATACCTTGATCTATCTTCAGCTTCCAGATACGAATCTTGTCAGGCTTCCCTGCATCTCCCAAAAACCCACCACAGAATCAAATGCTTTCAGACCTGAGTCAAACCTCAACATCTTGTACATGCCTCGTGGAGTCACAGAGGCAGCACCAAAACGTTTAAAGTCCAACATCCACCAAACCCCACACCTAACCGTCTAACCCTAAACGTCACTAAGCCCAACCCTGGGCTCTATAATCAACTTATGTCTGGTGTATCATGCTATAGGGCTTAGGGTTTAGGGTGGTATTCAGGCCTCGCAATAAGCCCTGTTTGGATTTCTCTGTTCGGAGACTCAGAGGGCGCAAAGACCAAGGTGGGAACGCTCGACTTAGTGTCTGACTTTTTCTGGGCTTTGGAGAGGACTTACCTTTGGTTAGTAGGGAATGGAAGAATGGTAGTAATAGTAGTTATAATTGTACCCCATTCCTCCATTCCCTACTAACCACAGGTAAGAGGAGGGCTCAGGGTCGCTGGCTGCGGGTTTTCCTTTTGTGAAGGCTAGTCGTTATGCGGCTGCGACAAAATGCTGTCACGACGCTGGTGTGCATCAATCACATACCAGAAAACCATATGGTATGCAGTTTTGAACTGCATCATGGGAGCAGAACAGCAACCTACACTCGCAGATCAATCGTCCACATGAACCCACCAGCTGCCTGCATCAACACCGCGTTGATGACACCAACGACAGCAAAGCCCACGGTAAACTTGTGAAGCAAACAGAAGACCACCCACCACTCGTTGACGTCTTCCAGGAGCACGCGGCAAACCGGGGCCCAGTTTGCCAGAGTCAGTTCGAAGAGCGACAGGAAAGAGCGTGTGAAGGTCCCGAAGTACATGAAGACTCTTTGCTGGCCTTCTGGGTCCTCCGAGTCAGTATCGAAGTAGTAGCCAAATAATATCTGCTGCACGACCAAGGCCAACAACAGATGGCAGACGAACAGCAATGCCATGGACCAGCCAAGCACAGTCATGCTGCTACGGATAGCTGTGGTCATCAAGAAGAGCGGATCAAACTCTTGAATTCTGCGGACCAGATTCAGCAACCGAAGCAGTCGGAAGATACGTCCCAAGCGCAGAATCTGGCTGTTCACTGGCAAATCCGCCACCAAGTTCTCCGCCAGCCACACCTAGCTTCGCCAGCAATCCCCTAGTATATAGGAAATCCTGTACTACCGTTGATTGTCAGCCCGACTCAAAACAGTTCTGGTTATACCAAAGGCGTCAGTACATAGAACTACTTTTCGCGGGCCTAGCGACGGAGATCACCAGGGCATCCAACCAGTTCCAGGCCTCCCTCCAAAAACCGAGGCCTTCCGCAAAGAGCCGCAGGCAGACTTCGATGGTAAAGACGATCCCAAAGACCTCGTAACCAGGGGTTTAGCGTACTCTATCTTCCGGGTTTAGGGCCTTAGGGGTTAGTGTCTGATGAGCTTCATTGAGGTGCTTGTAAACCTACCTAATCCTACGTAAGGAACTAAACCCAACTGATGCGGTCATCTTACTGTAGGGCTTATGGTTTGGTAGATTGGGGTTCTCATAACCTTGACTAAAGTAGTCATGACCCGTCCCAGCAAATCCCGCGAGTAGTACGCCGCCAAAAGGCCAGCTCCAGGGTAGCGAAGATCCCTTCCACTCTGAGCCACAGCCTCTCTGAAAGAGCAGAATTAAGGACGAGGAGGCCAGGTTAAGGGGTTTGGGGTTTAAATGTTTTGGGTGTAGGGGTTTACGGGTTCAGGGCTTTTGGGATTGAGGGTGTAGGACGCTGGCGAAGAGCCCGAGCTGATGATGATGGAGCCCACATGTTGGATACGTGATGTAGGCACATGGTATGTGCATATGCGCCTCCGTGAAAGGCCCGCAATTGAACCAACCAGAACACCTAACGCACTTGTGCATGTGTCTGTTGATATGTGTATAATGCAGGATTCAATTGGCAAGTGTCCCATCCTACCCTTAAAACGCATGTTTACACACACGGAGAACGAAAGGCCGTCTCTTCCTCTCTGCACCTGTAGCGTGCACCGTGTTAATCTCCGACCTACTCCGCGAAACAACTGGCCGGCTCTGGACCAAGAAGATCTACCAGAGCTTACAGGACCTGATGCACAAACTGTAGATCTGTGTTGCTGTACAGTTGCGCCAAGTAGTCCCTGCAAGCCCGACAACCGAGGTCAAACTCCAAACTAGACCTGCAGCTAGGCAAAGAAGTCCCAGCAGCGAGACAGCGAGACCTAATAGTCCAACAGCCATGAAGCTTAAACCCTCAGCCTGAGTGGCCCGTGACGCCCCAAGCTTTGCAGCCAAGTTTCTGTTGGCCGTTGGGCGCTCCGTGGAAGTTCGCAGCATCCGCGAATTCGAAGCCGCGGTATTGGGCCTCCACGGCAAAGACCAGGGCATTGCAGAAGATGAGGAAGCCTCGCTTCGGGATTGCGGGAGTTTCAACCACAAGCCCCCCCACGCGGCCCGAATGTTCACGTTCCGAAATACTCCGAACATTATCCATTCGACTTGCTGATAAAGCTCGGCCATTAGGCCATGTTGTCGGTTGGTCTGAACAAAGCTATTATTACTGCCTCCGGGGCATAAGTTTCCCTCCAATCGAATCACACTGTCCTAGGGGTGGAGAATTTCTGTGACCATTATCTTTCTGGTTGTGTGGCCACTGTCTTCATTTTTTTTGGCCGCATCCTTTTGAGGACAAGGGTGGGCCTGGGGGGGGTTGGGCAAGCCGGGGCTTGGGTACTACTACTACTACTACTACTGCTACTACTGCTACTACTGCTACTACTGCTACTACTGCTACTACTGCTACTACTGCTACTACTGCTACTACGGCTACTACGGCTACTACTGCTGCTACTACTGCTACTACTGCCACTACTGCCACTACTGCCACTACCACTACCACTACCACTACCACTACTAATCATACGAACAATAGCGTTTGCTACGACTGCGTACTCCTCCTCCTACTCCTAATCCTACTTGTACTAACTGCTACTATTGCTGCTACTCCTACTCCTACTCCTACCCCTACCTCAGAGCCAGCCCAAAGTGTGTCATCAGCTTGTCGAACTTCGCATGGATGCCCTTCAAATTTTTTTCAATGGGCGAAGAAACTGGCTGGTGTTTCATCTTGGATTGCTCCGCCAAAAACTGCGCCGACCTTTGTCTCCTCACGAAGTTTCACCAAGCTCTGGTGCCCACACTTCTTGTGCAAGATGTTGAGACACGTAGGGCAAGTGGCACCCCGTTGCATGCAGCTGCGTTCGCTTTTGCAGATGTCACACACGTCCTGCTTGCCGGCATCCGGGAGAAGTCGTATGTGTCGCGTGCTCAGGAGATGCGTCTGTCGTTTTCTTGGTCTTTTTCGTAGGAGTAGACAACATCTCCTTGGCAACATCCTGAAGTGTCCGCTTTGAACCGCGCTCGACCTTCTGCGACTCCTTGGCTCCATCTCTTGTCTTCGAAGGTGCAGCCTGCTTGGCCTTCATCGCTTGATTTCGGCTTTGCAGCCGGTTTGGCATCATCACTGGACTTGGAAGGTGTGCTCATCTTGGCCTCCACACGAGCTGCGATTCCGCTATCGGAACTATCCTGTGTCATCTTCGCGGCTTGCTTGTCTTTCTCTGCTGCTGTCTTCTTGGCAGCCTCTGTTGCTCTATCCCATTAGGAATGCGCATTGCAGTTGCAGGCTTCATACTCGTAAAGAAACGAAACAAGGGCTCAATTTCGACATCAGTCACTGAGCTCTGCGGTGATGCTGTGTCATCTTCGCGGCTTGCTTGTCTTTCTTTGATGCTGTCTTCTCGGCAGCCTCGCATCAGTCACTGAACTCTGCGGCGGCTTCGACAACCCCTGCTCCGTGGCGTATGAAAGTCTGGAAAGTCTTGCCGGTGTCCGGCGCAATCCAAACGTCTTCGATGTGTTTGCCGAACTATCCCGTTTGTTTCAGCTTAATTACTGGGATCTGATGATGGTGATGATGTACATGAAGAAGAAGATGACGATGAAAGTGGCGTACAGTTTTGTTCTGACTGCGCACGGACGCCTATGCAGCTCTTGCCCTTCAGAAACCCTACGCGGGACTACGCACCCCAGCGAAAATAGCTACCCAAGCACGTGAATACAAGACCTCCTTACATCGCGTAGACACGGCCAAAAAATTCGCTGCTCATATTTCTTTGCCTGCAACATCACGCGCATCTGCAGGACGAGGCAGCACGAAAGGACGTATCTGCAAGACGACGCACCACGACCACGCCCCAAAGCCGAGCAGGCCTTCTTCACCTTCTTGGCCTGCTGCTTCAAGGAGCCAAACAGCTGCTTGCACAGATCCTGTGCGTGAATATAAGCCGGCAAGAAGGAAAGAGAAGACAAACCTGCGTCCTTGGCTTGCTGCCTCTCTCTTTTCAGCCGCTGCATTTTCTGCAGCGGCGACTCACCAGCGGTGGGAGGAGGGGCAGGCAGTGGCAAGTTTGCATCAGCCATCTTGAGAAAAACGCTGCGGCTGCATGTGGTATTTTGCCGCGACACATTTAACACACACAAGTGGCTTTGGAATTGCAGCAGCTGCTGGCACCACATTACGAGATCCAATAACTGGGGTGCGGAAATGAATCTTTTCCTGGCAAACCAGCCTGGGGACCTCTCGTGTAGTACGAGTATGAGTACTGTCATGAGTACTGGCACTGGTGCTGGCGATGGTACTGGTACTTGTACTAGTACTGGGTGCTAGTACTAGCACCAATACCGGTGATGGTACTACTTGTAGTACTGGTACTCGCACTCGTCGTAGTCGTCGTCGTAGTAGTAGTAGTAGCCGTAGTAGTGGTAGTGGTAGTGGCAGTGGCAGTGGTAGTGGTAGCACGAGTGGTAGTTGCCCACAAAACCACTCCACCCCAAGCCCCGGCCAGCCTAAACCCCCCAGGCCCACCCTGTTCCTCACAAGGACGCGGCCAAAAACAAAATAATAATGACACCAGAATTAGCATAATTAGCAGAACAATAACGGTCACCAAAATAGGCCCTCCCTGTCCTAGCCTCAAGGAACTGTGCCCTTTCCATGCAAAACAAAAGAAATGAGAAACCCCCTCTAAAACAATTTCCCCTTCAAAGACCCCCAGAGCCGCCAGTAGGGTCGCTTTTGAAGCAGAGCTACTCATAGCGCAGTCCACGGCCGGCAGCTTGATGCACTTCGCCAGGAAGGGCCGAAGTTGCCCTCCAGACCAGAGAGGGGATCAGTGTAGGAACCTGATTAAGAAACCTTGGTCCTTTATTAGGGTTCCTTGTATGAACCCTACTCTTTGGGATTGTAGGCCCAGGGTTTCTTAATCAGGTTCCTACATTAACCTAAATCCCGAAGACCCATGAACCCAACGCACAACCCCAAATCCCAAATTAGTAACTTGAGCTGTTAGCTACTCGCTGGAACTCGGCGTCTATCATTCGGGCTCTCTCTGTCTATGGCTTCCAGGCTTGCGAGTTTGAGATTGTGAGGATCTACGCGCACGGTTGAGAGCTTGCACTGCGTGGCCCATGGCTCCGGAATTCAATATATCCGAAAAGGCGCTGTCCGGCTCGTTTATGCGAAACGGTTCTGATCCCC
This sequence comes from Symbiodinium sp. clade A Y106, assembly GCA_003297005.1. Lineage (NCBI taxonomy): Eukaryota > Dinophyceae > Suessiales > Symbiodiniaceae > Symbiodinium > Symbiodinium sp. clade A. The sequence goes on along the minus strand of BGNK01001309.1, from coordinate 13,785 downwards.
CACTTGTCCGTGAGAGGGGCCATCCGAGTATCCTAAACCCCTAAACCGTAAACGTTTTAAACCGTAATTCCCTAAACCCCGAGTATCCTGTGATGAAAGCACGAGCCTTGCCATTTCAGATCCGAGGCAGATCGCCACTTCTTCTGCTTGTTCAGGCCCCGCTTCTTGCCCTGGCTCCAGACCTGTTCAGGACCACGGGCCAGGTAGCTGGATTTCGATTTTCTTATATGTCGGATTTAGGGCTGCTCGGGGATGGCTTTTGGGCTCTTTCGAACCCCGTGACCCTTTCAACCTAAACGCTCCCAGAACGTGGACACAAGAACTGCAAGGATTAAACAACTCCGAGGCTTTTTTTGCAGTCCTTATGACCCCCCATAAACGCTTGCAGACACCGGCAAGAACCCTGGAACCTCAAAAAGTTTTCAAGAAGATCCTGCAAAGGTCCTTGGAGGACTCTTCTACGACCAGGCTCACATTCTTACTTTGGCGGAAACCCTTCTGACCCGTGCGAGCAATCCAAACAACAACCCATAAGCCTACAGAACCCTCACACACAATCCTTTAACCCTGTAAACATCCCTACTGCACCCCGACGAGCCTCTGACAAATTCCTCAGACACCTTTTCCCAGAAGAATACGTACGCTTGCTTATCAGGTCCCCAACCACGGGCACCCTCATGTCGAGGACTGCCCATCCTTTGCGTACAGTGCTGGCAAAAGTGCCTTGGAGATGGCGCTGGAGGGCGAATCCACCGTCAGATCGTCGGGGAAGTCGGCCCGTATCTCTTCCTGGAGGGCACCACCGATTTGATTTGTTCCAAAGCGCTTGAGGGGCTTGGACTGGAGGGCTCAGGGTTTGTGTCGGATTTGGGGTTCACTCTGGCAGGTTTGGGAGCTTTCAGAAAACAACCAGCCCGAAGAGTCAATATGCAAGTAAGAGCAATTCTAAAACCACAAACCCTACAGCACGAAACCCTTTCAAAACCAAAAAAACACTCGTCCCTCCTCCCTTGAAAAGTCCCTTCGCAGCCCTGCGTCCCAGCTTCCTGCTGGAGGCTTCTTCGGACCTCATCCTGATCCTCCGCCTCTGCTTCGGAACGCATTCGCTCCTGGTCGGGTTTCGATTGCTCTGATTGTCAGACAGGAGCCCGGAAAGTATGCTAGGGTTTAGGGTTTTGGGGGTTTGGGGGTTTAGGGGTTTAGGGTTTAGGGCTTCCTTCGGTGGGGATCCACAAGGCTTCTTGGGGCTTTACAATATGCAGCGGTGGTAACAATCTAGAATACAGGCACTCGCAGGTGTTCCGTGAGTGGCAGGGTGAGTCGCTCCTATAGCAAAACCCAAAAAGCCACTAAGTCGCGAACGTCTGTCTGTGGAATCACTGATACGGATTCAGCATGGCTGAAGTCGGAGCCGCCGGGCCGGGCCCGGAAGGAAAGCACCCCAAAACGACCCAGGCCACGAAGACGGATGTGTAACAGTGCACTTGGCCGACACCATGATATCAACCCACTTCGAAAGAAACAGCAAACGTCCTCAGACCCTAACCTTGAACACAGACCGCTAACCCGAAGTCAAAATCGAAAGCCCGCAAAGCCGCACGGTAATGGAAACCCTGAACTGAAACCTAGCAAAAAATGAGGCCCAGAACCCGCAAAACCCCTGAGCCCAAAATACAACCCTCAAACACCAAAACCCCAAAACCACAAACTTACATCCTGCCTGGGCCTAAACTCAACCCCAAAATCCTTTAAACCCCAAAGCCCCAAACCCCCAAAGCCCGCGAAAGCATCGAAGATCTGCCTTTGAGGCGGCTCTTTGGAAGCTCCGGACCTGCGCTTGATCGGCTCAGGGATTTAAGGCTGGTTCTGTGCCGAAATATGTGAATACATGTCAGTACATATCTATGTATATATATATATATATGGTACAGACATAAAAATAGAGATAGAGATAGAGAGATAGATAGACAGAGAGATAGAGATTGAGAAATAGATATTAGGTTCCCTGGGGTCCACGACTTGGGAGTCTGATCTAGGGGTGTTCCCGTAAAACGACAACTCCCTACAAACAACAAACGAATCAAGAACCCCAATCGATTCCAGGAACCACTGATCTGCAACCCGAAAGCCCGGAACCGTAGACAGATACCCCATACCGGCAAAAGTAACCCGCTATTCTACTCTAAACTCTAGACTCTAGTCAAAAACAAAAAGCTAAATCTTGCACGGCTAAACCCCTTATCCTGAATCTCTGGCAACACTCTAAGCCCTCGGCGCTAAACACCAAAAACAAACCCCACAGACCTAAACTCTCCTGCCTAAGCACCCAAGCACCGAAACCCTACCCAAACTTAGACAAACTACTCCTCACCTGTTCCGTGAGCCGCTGCACTTCCAGTACGTGCGCAGTGTGCAGCTGGCCAAGCCTAAGACGGCTTGGAGTTTCAGGGGGTTTCGGGGCTTGTTGCTGTTGTTTTACAGGGTTTGTGAGGTGAAGGTTTCGGGATCAGGTTGAAGGTTAAACAATATTGTATGGGTTATACTCATGAAACAACAAAGAGACGGAGCTCTTCAAATGGAGAACCCAGGAGCAAATGCTCGAAGTCATCCTCATTGAGCGCCATGCTGAAGTCTGCACCTCGAGCCTTGTCTTACTCTTGCTGTGCTGTCTGTGTACGGTGCCCGGCGGCCATGATCGAGTTGTCTGCCCCGGGCTCGGGTTGCTACTTCCACCCACTGCTCTGCACAGCTAGTCTGGTGACATGGAACTCATCTCCCGATCTCCCTTCCTAGTTTGTGGCGTTCAGGGGTTCAGGGTTAGCCCGGAACGAGAGCAGCCTCAAGAAGAGAGGCGCTGCAGCAATGGTGGCATGTCGTTGCAACAGCAATTATGATTTCGGGGAGCTTTTCGACGTTGGGCTGAACTAGTGGTCGGTATCTTACACTGGTTCTCCCACGGATGAGACTTGACCTGGTTGCCTAAGTACACCCCCCAACGACGCTACGGCTGTCAAACCTGGGATAGAGTCTCAAGGGTTTCACAGCACTGTTGCAAGGACTTCCGATCTTAGAAACTCGCTGTCATTAAAATTCCCAGATCAAGCATCCATGTATAATTTTTCGTGCCGGGTTCGTCCTGGACAGGCGCAGGCGCCTGGGTCTCTCACGTGAGGCTCGCCCTCCCCACTTTCGGGGGTGGGGTGCTGCACTAATTCACATCGGCACGATCATTCAAGGACCTGCCCCGATTCGCAAGCTCCGCGCACGGCGCAGAGTGCTCAACTACAAAGCTCTCAACTGAGATAAGCCTTCAAGGCCTTGAAAACGGTACATCGCAGAGCAAAGCCAGCTTCACCCGTAGAACCTGCCCTTAAAACTCTGTTGAACCGGATTTCCTCCAACAGCTTCTCCCGTAATACTGCCTACTTACGGGGGTTTCAAGAGATGAGTGCACCAGGGAATTTTTACAAGAACCCCTCCCAAGCAAACCTGCGACGTAGAATTTCTCCTGGGCCCTAAACCGTGAACCCCACAGAGTTGAGTCTGAGCTGGTCTGATCCTGAATCCATCGAAAGGTCGGTGGAAACCTGAGGAAGTGGTGGCTTAAGCTTGTGGCAGGGACACAGGGACAACTCGAAACTCCAACAAAAAGAAACTCAAAAACCAGACGAAACTCCGACAAAAAGCCTAAACCACCGAAAATCACTGCGAAGAGCCCTTGCAAGTCGTCTTCTTGCTAGCTGCTAGCAGAACTGATCTACTCCCACCCGCCCATCCCAAAACAGAATTCCGTTTCAGAGTCCAGGGAACTACCTGTCGAAAACCTGGAAATTCTGGTTTAAACCCTTATCGAACCTCTTTCGAGACCGCGCGTTTGCAAAGCCGCTACAGAACCCTCCATGAAATCCAGGTGAGGGGCCCCAATAACTAGAGTAGGCCTAGAACTATATTACGGAATCCTATGGAATAGAATTACTTACTGATACTAACTAATGGTTCAGGTTGCTCTACCAGCCGTAGATGTTTCCGAGGTTAGGGTCTCCCAGTCCCCTCTCGTCGCCAGGGCACTTCAGATCTATTCCGATACACGCCCGGTGTTTTGGACATGTCCGCCAGCATCCGTTTCCTAGGGTTCAGATTTCAGGGCTGAGGGGCCGAGGATACGTAGAAAGGGTATCATTAATTGGAATCGGGTTTCGAGTAGACTGCAGTATAGCTGTATAAGGGACTATATTACCATCACAAAACCCAAACTTCCAACTCACCACTGCCCTCGTTAGGAGGTTGAACTGCGGCGCGCATGGCACTTAAATTGTGACAGTCGAAGAGGGAACAGCCAAGAAAAACAGTCATGTAGAACCAACACCCGAAACACTCGACCCAAAACCAGCTAAAACCAGCACAAAGCCTGAAAACATGCTGAAAAGCCCATCCGGGGGTCATGTACTCGCTGGTCTCCAGGATCTTTCGCATCTTCAGGGCATGGGCTCAGAACAGTGTTACGGACTTTATAGGGGGTTTGATAAGGTTCTTATTCGGGCTTCAAGGTTCACGGAGTTTTCGATCGAGGATGCTTTAGGCTTCAAGATGGATTGATAGGACGTTGCTGGGATGTTCTTGAATCCTCTAAACCCTAAACACTGAATCTAGACCAACCCCCCTTTAGGCACCTCCTGTGCCCTCCCGGCGCCGCGCAGCCGCGAGACGCCTTGCACGAGCTCGTCTGCAGAGAGCCGGCCATCCCCAGCGGTATTCAACATCTTGAAGAGCTCCTTCTCAAAACGCCGGGTTTTTTGGAGGATTCCAGGTCTGAAGGCCAAAAGCTACTCAGATCCGGAAGCCAGCAGTCTGAACGAGACTTAGGCGCCAGAGTCCAGACACGTCAAGACCCCGTCGGTGAGACGAGAGCCAAAACTAATATCCTACTCTGGATCCTACGTACTTGCCATGAATCCACAAGCCCACCTTCTTCACACATTTTCGCACACTCCACAAGCTGGACCATAAAAGTATCCTTGCTCAGGAGCTGATGATTCACCAACAGGCACAAACCTCTCGAACCGTGCACACCCGAAGCCGCAAAGCCATAAATCCTAAACCCTTGTACATTAAAGTCCTAACCCGAAAAAGCATGAGATCATTCATGGTTGAGTATCCAAAGAAAGCAAGATCCCTCGTAACACATCATAAGGCTCTTAGTTGGCAGTGCTTAGTCACGGAATTGCTTATGGAACCCTCCCTACCCTGCAACCTGAAACATCGGAACCTTTCATTAAGGATCATGGCTTCGAGTTGTGGTCCTCCGGATGGCTGACGTCCAACTCCATGGCCGAGAGCCAAACCCTCACCTCGGTTCACATGATTTTTTCGGCGTCTTCTAGTTTTGGGCTTAGCGGTTAAGTGTTCAGGGAGGCAAGCAAAAGCTTGTGTGATTCAACGCATCCATGGTTTCATCATTGCAAAGAAAAGATTAGACGCTTTCTGTACTGAATTCGGGTGCTTGAGCCTCTCTTCACTTAGCATTAGAACCAGCTGCAATCGCACGGGGTAGGTCGACTAAGGTGACAGGCTTGGAAAGTGTAGGGCACAGGGCCTCTAATGGTTGCGGGGACTTTCGGCCAGACTTTCGCCTCCTGCTTCTTCAGGATCTGCTTGAACTCGTTCAGGTCCAGCTTTCCGTCTCCTTCTTTGAAGCGACGGGGTCCGGGTCTCAGCAAGTCTGGGGCTTTGGAGCTTTAGACTTTGGGATCTTTGGGGGCTTCAGGTTGTGGGGCGACTCAAAGGGGGCTTTGTATCCGAACACCCTAAGTCAGATGCTCTCCGTCGCATCCAGCAATTCAACAAGTGTGCCCCATCCCCGGATCTCGCCAGGCTGGAGTTAAAATATTTTCGAAATGGAATGGACCTTGAAGTGGACCTGACGAAAACTCAAGCTACACTGGAATGCTCCTTCGTAGCTTCTGCTTCATCGGCACGGTGCTGATACAGGACTGTGTAAAGTGGAAACAACCAGATTTTAATCAAAAATGTAGACACGCAGTCACCGAATCTCTTCACTCCCAGCACGAAACACCTCAAGGCATACCACAAGGTTTCGGGAAATAGAACGATCATGGAAAAAGTCGGATGATAACAGCAGTGGCAATTTGGTGTAATGATGGTGCGAATTGGCATGACCACATTGAGTCATTGGGATCGTACTGCCAAGCAGTCATAGGAAACCGTATCAGAGCCATGCAGCCATGATGAAAAGACTGGCGTCATAAAGGCATTTGCCAGTGAAGCTGTGCAGCAGCACATCCCCGTAAACCCAGGGAAGCGAAGCACCCTAATTTCAGGAAATTATCCGTAACTCGTTCAAGGAATATTCTTTGCGCAAGGATTTGTTCTAGAACTCTCTGCCAATGGCACTGAAGTTGTTGGACGGTATGGACCCTTGCGCAGCCATACAAAGCCCTGTAAACTGTTACAACTTATCAAGCCCCCCTGCAAGTGCCCTGCAGCTACCTCTAAATCCTAAACCCAAAGCCCGAAACCCCGAATTCCAAATCCTCGTAACGTAAAGACCCGAATAAATGTCCAAGCCCATTCTTAGGACTCCTTGTTATCGTTTGTGTATAGGAATCTGCAGAAACTTGTTCTCACCAAGAAAGCCCCCATAGTAGCCGGCTCCTGAGGTGTCCGCTTCGTGGAAGAGCTCAGACATCTTGGCCACGTGAGCACGCATCGTCCGCATCTTCTCGCGGACCATGACCTTCTAAGGTGCAGGGTGCAGGCTTAGGGCTAGGGCCATAGAGCCCTTAGTCCTTCTAGATCTTTACGTGACATGTACAAGATAGAAGTCTTAGGTGCGCTTGGGGTAGACTTGTCAATCTGCTCTTCTTACTCTGTCGTGGACAACACAAGAACCTTCATCCATCTTCATCCAGGAATAGGACTCTGATCTGTCAACACCCAAACCCCGAAACATGACATGTATCATGCATTTCAAGAACAGCCAAGTAGCGGTGTCGTCGAGGTACGCGACTTTGAAGGTCTCCTACATGGAGGGCACTTCAGTACAGCTGGATTGAGCTATCATCAACTTCCAGTTATGAGTCCGCATCTTTCCGGAGCCAATACAGCTGACCAACCACAAAACAATCCACTAAAGCAACAGCTAATCGTCAAGCTCACGGGGGTGTCTGTCTGCATGCCTCTTTGACGAGTGCTTGTTCCAACTCATGCGCTTCCCAACGGCGCGGTCTAGAGCACTCTGATACAGCTGCTTTCATCAGTTCGTGTAGCCGCACCAACATGTCGTCAGTACGCTGATGTGAATGCAATCACATACCAGAAAACCATAGGGTATGCAGTTTTGAACTGCATCATGAGAGCAGAACAGCAACCTACACTCGCAGATCAATCGTCCACATGAACCCACCAGCTGCCTGCATCAACACCGCGTTGATGACACCAACGACCGCGAAGCCCACCGTAAGCTTGTGAAGAAGACAGAAGATCACCCACCACTCATTGACTTCTTCCAGGAGCACGCGGCAAACCGGGGCCCAATTTGCCAGAGTCAGTTCGAAGAGCGACAGGAACGAGCGGGTGAAGGTCCCGAAGTACATGAAAACTCGTTGCTGGCCTTCTGGGTCCTCCGATTCAGCATCGAAGTAGTAGCCGAACAAGATCTGCTGCACCAAAAGGGCCAATAGCAGATGGCAGATGAACAGCAAGGCCATGGACCAGCCAAGCACAGTCATGCTGCTACGGACAGCTGTGGTCATCAGAAAGAGCGGATCAAACTCCTGAATTTTGCGGACCAGGTTCAGCAACCGAAGCAGTCGGAAGATACGTCCCAGGCGCAGAATCTGGCTGTTCACTGGCAAATCTTCCACCAAGTTCTCCACCAGCCACACCTAGCTTCCCAGCAATGCCCTAACCAGAAATGCATTTCTTTTCATACTGTTAGTTATCAGAGCCGGGTAAAACAGTTCTGGGGTTCATGATTCTATAAAACAAAACTTATAAGATCATAGAAGGACTTTTCAATGGACCCAGGGACGGAGATCACCAGGGCATCCAACCAGTTCCAGGCCTCCCTCCAAAAACCGAGGCCTTCCGCAAAGAGCCGCAGGCAAACTTCGATGGTAAAGACGATCCCAAAGACCTCGCAACCAGGGGCTTAGCGTACTCTGTCTTCAGGGTTAAGGGCCTTAGGGCTTAGTGTCTGATGAGCTTCATTGAGGTGCTTGTAAACCTGTTACCGCTTTTTGGCAGGCAGGGGGCTGAAAGGCTTCGTGGACCTTGCAGTGCTCTTTGATCAGGGCTCAGGGTGTAGGGGATTGGGCTTTTCTACGATTATAGGGGTTTAGGGTTTAGGGTCTAGGATTTAGGGTTTAGGGGTTTAGGGTTTAGGGGCAAGTAGTTGAGGTTGTAGTCACTTTGGCGACTCGTCCCCTGATCCTGCGAATGCTAAGCCGACGACCAGCTCCAGGGTAGCGAAGACCCCTTCCACACCGAGCCACATCCTCTCTGAAACAGCTCGGAGGAATCTTCGAGGGTTTAGGGGTGTTGGGTCGTAGAGTTTAGGGCCTAGGGTCGAGGATTTAGAGACCTTGGTCTTTCAGACCTTATCCGACCTGATCTGCACAAAATGTAATGTTTGTGTTGTGCTGACTCATGTTTGCAAGCCCGACAATCGAGGTGGAACTCCAAACTAGACCTCAAGCTTGCAGCTAGTCGCAGAAGTCCTAGCAGCAAGACATAACTATGTTTCAACAACCCCCGAACCCAACCCAAGCAATGAAGTCTAAACTTTAAACCCTCAAAGGCCCCTGCAGCCGAATCTGCAGCCAAGATTCTGCTGGCCGTTGGGCGCTCCGCCGAAGTTCGCAGCATCCGCGAATTCGAAGCCGCGGTATTGGGCCTCCACGGCAAAGACCAAGGCATTGCAGAAGATGAGGAAGCCTGGCTTCGGGGCTCGGGTGGGGGGTGAAACACTGATGTTACACATCCAGGTGCATTCACTGTCTCACGTATCACTTGCATATATCTATGCCTGTTGCTCAAGGTTCTAGCAGAGTACTGACTACAGCCGTGCGCCTGNTCACTGTCTCACGTATCACTTGCATATATCTATGCCTGTTGCTCAAGGTTCTAGCAGAGTACTGACTACAGCCGTGCGCCTGTAGGAAAAAGAGACTCCTGTGTGTCTGTGTTCCTGTAGGCCTTGCGAGGGGATACACGCCCAGGTTACATCTCAACGTGGTAGCGGAGCTCCCGGGAAAACCCGGTGTGCTTCACACAGGTGAAGGTGACCGGAGTCTCTCCGGCACACTTCGCACAGGTGAAGATACCCGGAAGAGAATCCTCCCGGGGCTCGATCCGTGGATAGTGCAATGGCTAGCCAGTCTGCAACGACTTTTGAGCCTGGTGAAGGAGAAGACGATTACCT
>BGNK01001308.1:74292-155705 GCA_003297005.1 Symbiodinium sp. clade A Y106 | reverse complement strand
GCGGAGGAGTCCGCCTTCCGGCGTCCGTATCATGTTCAGTAGGAGTATCACCGGTATGTTTTGGTGGAGTAGCAATGTGATGGGTGATCCCCGGTGGAGGTCCAAGATTCAATCCCTCTCGAATGCGACCGGCTGCATCTCTAGCTTCGTATTCACGAACCCTGGAAGAAAGTGCGTCGTTCTGCTCGATAAGAAGCTGAGTCTGTTGTTGTTGGGACTGAAGCTGTCGCATCAACTCGNCATCTCTAGCTTCGTATTCACGAACCCTGGAAGAAAGTGCGTCGTTCTGCTCGATAAGAAGCTGAGTCTGTTGTTGTTGGGACTGAAGCTGTCGCATCAACTCGTCCAATCTCAAAGACGTTTGAGCGACCTCATTTGCTCGTTGATGGTCTGAGTGACGGGCTGAGGTTTCCACCTCGCGAAGACGAAGCTCACGTGCACGTGCTTCCTCAGTTGCCTTTCTAGCAATCTCGGCCTGTNCTCGCGAAGACGAAGCTCACGTGCACGTGCTTCCTCAGTTGCCTTTCTAGCAATCTCGGCCTGTCTGGAGGCTTCACGGACAGCGAGTTCCCTCGCGTTTTCAGTCTGGTGGAATTTTTTCTTCACCATGACCCATTTCAGACTTCTGAATTGATAATGCTATGTTGGCGTTGCCGAGCTCATTTCTCAACCTTGTAACTTCCTCCAAACCCTCACGGTACATATGCTGGAGCTGCTCCCGATGTTCTGCTCATAATGCGCCGATAATCTGACTATGACGCGCTTCTGCTGCAAGTTTGACCATAGGAGACATGTCCTGATTCAAGACAACCTGCCGGGCGTCAACGACGTGAAGGTTTTGAGTGAGGCTCTGATTGANACGCGCTTCTGCTGCAAGTTTGACCATAGGAGACATGTCCTGATTCAAGACAACCTGCCGGGCGTCAACGACGTGAAGGTTTTGAGTGAGGCTCTGATTGAGCTGATTGTAACTCGCTGAAGTACTAGGGTTGGGCAACCCCGTAGTGGGAGCCAATTGTCCAGGTATTCCTACCGGAGACACACAGGAAAAGGAACCAGGTGTCGTAGGCACTTTCAGCTAGCAACGAATATCCCGGAGAGAATACTTCATCGTTCCTAGGTAGAAGTGCCATGTCCAATGGATCATTCGGCGCATGTCCAGTTGGCATTAATGGGGGAAACGTATCATCNAGCCTCAGTTGCCAAGCTGATATCGGATATACCAGTTGGCACTGGTTCTGTAGGTTCACCCATTCCGGATCGACCTGCAGGATTTGTGGAGCTCCTGGATACAATGGCTCGACTAGGCTGCGGCTGATAACCTATAGATCGTGCAGAAACGCCCGAATAGCACTGCACTTTTTGCTTGAGCCATGCAACGAGGTAAGACGATAGTACAAAAATACAGATACAATCAAAACACTTGGGGTTCAGGGTTTAGGGTTTAGGGTTCATAATTCCTGAGTCGTCTTGCTGTTAAGATTTGGGTCGAAGGATCCCATCCCGTCCGCGCAAATCGCAGGAGAACCCTGGAAACCTCGCGACTAAAGTTGGCGCCCAAAAACGCAGAAGGCCCTAGAACCAAAGCCCTGGAATCCTAAACCCTAAATGGGAGTTTACAAAAATAGCGGACCCAAAATATCGTACCCTAAATAGTAGGATCCTTATTATAAGGACCCCCAAAGAAGGTACCCCAAATTTTCGGAAACTCCCAAATAGCATCCTAAAGCCCTGAAGCCCGACCCTAACCCCCCCGAATCCACCAAGTTAGTGTGGGGGAGGGTACAGAACCTCAATGTAAGGGCCATGATAGTGTCCAACAGGCTTTGCGGAATAGCATACTATGTTGACTATATTGAAGAAGGGACTGCAAGGGCATAAGTAAGCAATTTCTCAACCCCGCACATTAACCTTAAAGCTCCCTACTGCAAGCGCCGGCTTGTGATGGTTCGGGGCTATCGACATGAAAATGTATGGTCTTGCATGTGGCGCATTATGACATGCTCACAACGAGCAGCCCTCAGGAATGCCAGTGGGAATTCTATAAGCTTCTCTAAGACCAATCCGTCGTGTGGCCGGTCTTGTGACTTACATGCAGTAGGAAGTTACTGATTCAATCAAAGGGGGGGAGTATGGTCAAGGGTTGGGATTGAAGGCTCCGAAGTCAACCAAGAAGGACTACGTCGGTTCTTCAGCCAGTGCAGCCGGGACGCAGCCTTGACCTCAGCCATAAGATACATGGGGTGGCTGTTGGATTCAAGGTAGGCCCCTTCTCGGCTCCTTATGGTAAGGGCTTCGTACTCCTCGAAAAGGGAACTTGATTTTCAAGCTGACGCACACGATCCCAAAACTTCAATCCCAAAAACTTAAGTACTGGCGCTGGCGGAAGGCGGCAGTGGCCCTCATAGACAGACAGGGTAACTCGAATGGACGGAATATCGGCTTGGGGCCTAGCGTTGTTGCAGCGATGTCTCGACGGTGCACACTTGAAGGTGCACATGGTGGTCTTATCAAGGCATCTTTATCAACCCTGGGGTTCGGCATGGATAGGATAGCTTTCGGACCCAACTCTAAACCCATACTTTCCAGTACCTGTAAAAAAGGGACACCTCGTTTGAAGGAAACCCTTATAACATCCTGATCCGCATTCTTTTGAGGGCCTTGTCTTGTCTTAAGGGTCTGGGGCTAACTTCAGGGTACTCAATGACGGAGTAATCTTGAGTATAAGAACTCATCAGAGGACCTAGCCGATAAACATAGCCCGTTACGTAAGCAGAACTCGAGCCAACGGTAAAATCCACGCGCGCTTGAAGCTCCAGTTCATTGAAAGCCTTCTGGACAGTTACTTCTGCTAGTGACCCAAGGACATGAAAAGGGCGTCCCACCGTCCAGCTGAGCGAAACAACGCTTGGGTGTGGGGTCGAAGCGGCAGGGGTGAACTGGGGACAAGTTCTGAGGTCCATGCCAGAGGCTGTTAGACGTGTAGTAATCCTCAGTCGAGGCTGCAACCACTGGAGTGCCAGATCTTCAAGCCGACCCTGAACTACCAACACACTGAGCTCAAGCAGATCATGATGTTTCTGAGGAGACGCTGTTGGAATCAAGATTACTTAATCCTCAGCCGAAGCGTGTTGGTGAGTTTTGGCACCTAGAGAGAGCGAGAGAGAGAGAGAGAGAGCGAGAGAGAGAGAGAGCGAGAGAGAGAGAGAGAAAGAGATCCCGTTGTATCTAAGCGCAGTAGTCCTTGAAGCACTGCCTCTGAACCGAAAAGGCTGGGTTTGTTCGGCCTTTAGAGATATATAAGGCTTCAGGGCACTGTGCATCGCGGATGTCCATAGCAGTGCCACGCTGCTTTTTGCGGTTTCGTTCTTAACTCCTACGTGGCAAAAACACGCATATCAAGGGACAGAGGCGGCCCTCTACTTTGACTCAACCACTCCAAACAAGGTGAGAAAACCATTGCCCCGAGTCTACATGATCCGACAGAACTGCTGAATCTAGTGAGCCCACAAGGACTGGTCCCTTCATTTATGAGCGTCATCAGATGATCCTAATGTAAAGCCGCATGTCCACCTCCATTATCCTGAGTCTTGGGAAGGCTCGTCACGATGCTGAACTTACAGCCACTTAGGAGCTCGAAGGCTTGAAAACGGTGTTGGCTAAGGGTCTCCAGGAGCTTAACGCATGATCCCATGACCCGTGACCGCTTGAAAGCCAGGGTGCGTTGTAGAACACGCCAGACACCTCGGCAGCATGAAGGCCACTGAATCACTGAATGCAACTGGCCGTGAATAAGTGAGGAAGGTGACGTAAGAGCCTCGGAAGGGCTTCAATTTCAGGTACTGCTGCCGGTTGTATGTTGGGTCAAGCCCAACTCAGCCTTTAGCCCCAAGCAGGATCACCTTCACGGTTGATGCAAGTGTGTCGCTGCAGTGGCGTAACCTTTTCTGTATAGGCGATTGCAAGATGTAGTCTTGGAAGAAAAAAGTTGACCCACCCGGCCCCTAGATTTGCAGATATGAGAGACTATGGCAGTTTAACACAATTCTCCTTAACTAGTCTCCGCAACATCCTCATAAAAATGACGCCTACCACTTTAGAAAACCTCCTATACCGAACGAGACACCAATAGCACACTCAACCCACGATTCCGAAGTCCATTCCCAAGTTCGGAGCAGGTGGCACGCCAGTTCTGGCGGTTCCATTGATGGCGGTTGGCTTTGTACGTGACGCCATAGCCTAGAGGTTGGACTATTGTTTTGCTTCTGCAATGTTCTCCAGGAAGTCCTATAGGAACCCTGTAAGCTATGTAGAGGCCATCCGGCTGTAGCGGGTGTCACACGCAGATCCGCACTTGGGTCTTGTTCTGCCGAGCCCGGTCGCATTCCGGCGTGAGGACGTTTTTTGGCCGGGATGTCTTATCAGCGTCTGATCCAGGGGCCTTACCAAAGTTGAGGTTTCAGAGCACATGGTCCTGCGGATGTGTGGGGTCAGAGCTTAGAGCGAAAGGTTTCTGTGGTCTCGAAGAATCCCTGGCTCCCAGGGAGGGGTCCTTCCAAGAATCACATGAAGCTATGCATCCATGGGCGAAATCCTTACTTAATCACAACTGAGAGAGACGGCATGTCGTGGGTTTAGTTTTGGTGTTTCGGGGCGGGGGAGTGGACGGTTGCAGCCCCTCGCAAGTATGGCATCACTTCGAACACCTTTACATTACATGGCGGGCTGTTGCAGAAAACGAAAGGTTGCTGTCCGTTTGGGGCCCTTATTGGGTGATGTTGCTGTGTAAGGTCTATCTATTGGCACCGCCAGGTTTGGCTCGTCCTGTTTACTCAAACTCCTCTACGGCAAATCTTGAAAGGCTGATTTGCATGCCCAGAGCTCGTCAGGACCTACAACATTCAGGGACCCGAAACCCGAAATGCTCAACCTCTACCTCTAAAAAGGCTATCCGGCGTTGCAACAACTGAAGATGTCATACCTAACCGACGGCGACCCACATCTGTCACGTTGTGTCCGAGGAGCTTAGACCAACTTCGATCCTGTTGGGGCATGCATTCGTTGGGCATCATCGGGGCAGTATTTGAGGTCAAGGTACTGTATGAATTAAGGGATCAGGTTCGCGAGTGGTCGGAAGTCGGAGTTCAGCTGTTTTTGGCTGGAACGCTGGAGGGGTGGGCGATTTAGGTCGTGCAGGAGATGTGTGCCGATCCTCTGCCCATATACACTCATGCATAAGAGGTAGGCCAGACAGCTATCAACCGGCAATCGTACTGGCCCCATGTAATGACTGTGTCACTACATGTCCTTGTTCTATATCCTTTACTTCCCCTAAAGTTAAAGACTACCGGCGCCAGATGTCAATTCGCAGACGGATGGGCCCAAGCCAAGCAAACAAGGAGCACTATTGGTTGGAATTCAATCAGCATTCGTGCGACTGCTTACTTCTATTACTACGACGACGACTACTACGACGACAACGACGCACCCTACTACTGCAGCAATAGCCTACTACTACTTCTACTACTGCTGCTGCTGCTACTACTACTACTACTAATACTACTGCTACCACTCTTAAACTCTGAAACGCCTTGGACTTCCGTGCTTCCTCCTTGAGGACCAATTCAGTACGAGGCCCCATGACCTCTTGGAAGCAGGTACAAAGTCGCTCAACTAGCCTGAGGTTCTACCCTGAATCTCATAACTCCCGAAAGCCCGTACCCCCAGAAGAGGTGGCCACTAATTATTCCGCACCACACCAAACCCTAAGCACCTTAGACCTAAAGTGAGTGACTTGAACCGGGCACCGGGAAACCTCACATGCTGGCTGCTGTAGAAAAAATCTGTCCACCCCCTAGCAAGGCCTAAACCCGTCTGCCAAACCCCTAAAATTCACCGGAGTAGGGATATGGATCCTACTATTCAAAGTCCGGCCCCCTCGTGGCTCGGATCTGTTCCTGGTGCCATCCTGTAAGCGGCTTTTTCTTTGCAAACGAACCATACATCCCCTATATTATAGTACCCTTTTAGATCCCTTATAGCAGCCCTTATAGACCCCTTTAAAGGAACCAGTAGGAATGGTAACCCGCAACGTTGAGACTTCGGCAACCCGAACCCGCCCTGAAGGCTCCAGTGAGCCCCAAAACCCGCTGGACAGGGTCGACCCTTATATCGAAATGCATTACGACGGTATTTCTTCATCTTGCGATTACCAATATACATATATATATATATATTGCTGCTGCTATCATTGAACTTTGGTCATGTGGCTTGCGGCTGTTCCAGCTCACCACCAGGTTTGTGCCAGCCAAGTTGTAGCGCCAGCTGCCTCCCTCGGAAAGAGTCCCTACTGGCCTTTATTTTGGGCGCTAGTGATTAGACTAGGGTTCCTTTAAAGCTTCCAGGGTTCCTTTGACTTAAGGGTTCGACGAAGAAAGGAGTCCCTAATTGCCCTTTTCAAGGATGAAGACTCTAAGCTTGACTCGGAGGAGAAAAAGAAGGGGGTTAGTTTAGGGTGTTGATGGGTGTGCTGAATTTTTAAGGTAGGAGCTTGAATAACTGGAAATGGGTTTAATGGTATATTGCAATTTCACTTGTGTTGGAGGTAAAGCAATTGGTTTCACCCAGTTGGTGGTGATCGTCTCTGGCTCGACTTTAGAATATAAACGGGGCCCTTCTTCTAGATCCAGTTGGAACAACCCGAACTAGAATCTGCGAACCTTAAGAAAGCACCGAACAGCACCGCTACCCATCTTACGTGTCATGGCATGATTACCTACCACCAAACGCGGTAGGTAGGGGCCTTTATTAAAGTATATGAGCGGTATTTGTGAAGCATTCCTAACACCCACCAAGCGCTTATTGCAAACTCTGACTTCACGTCAACAGGCACTTGTGGCTGGTTGCCCAGCCCTGTTCATGCAGGAGGCCCACTGTGGAACAAACGGAGTGAGAAGTCTGCCCTGAACCTGCCTGATCAAACTCTGAACCCCTAAACGCTTCCCATCTCCTATACATGCTCAGCCTCAATACCCTGAAACCTGAGACCCCCCAAACCCTGACACCCTGGACCAACTAGAAACCCCAAAGAAGAAGGATCTTGACTAAATGTTACGGGCTTCAGGGCTTAAGGTTTGGGGAAGGGGTCCCCAAACCCTGCACACCTGAGCCCGAACATCGTACATAGCTAAAAGTATTAGTCTATAGAGTCTAGAAGTATAATGCAGTGAAGCATAGTAAAACTAATGTAGCGATGAGGGCCTGCATAACTGGAATAGGGCTTTGGCGAATGCTATAGCATACTCAGGTATAACAGTGGCACCATGATACACCATACGAATCACTACCTTAACCTACCAGAACCTACTTTTTTGTAGGGTCCCTATAAATTCAATACTAGGGTTTATAATAAGAACCTACAAAAAAGTAGGGTTTGGTAGGTTAAGGTACATATTCAAGCCTCTACATTAAGTGAGCGTCTGCCCTCCTCTTTGGCAAAGCGGCACTGCCAGTCCAAGTGTTTTGGATGTTGCGGTCGTTCCACTTCACAACCCAGGCCGGGTTGTTGTTAGCGCCTCGGAGCTTCAGATTCCGACGCTACCAGGCGCAAGCATATTCGCATGAGGCTCGGAGTTTGGGGTCGCGGCGTGTAAGGTTTGCAGGCCAAAGTTAACGGGGGGGTGTACTGATGGCACATACGTATGTTTCGAGCTTTTCGAGCCCGCGCGGCTTCAGGTTGATAGCTCAAAGCCAGAGTTGGGGAGCCGGAATCCCTAAACTCAAACAGCGTTCAAAAAACCTGAAAGAAGCCCAGAACCCCCCTTCTAGTAGACCTCGAAAATAGGGAGCAAGTTGAGATGACAATCGGACCTGGGAATAGAATGTATTCAAGCCCACGTGACCCTTCCGTTCCGCGTCACCGTGCTCATCCTGAACCAACTAACTCACCCCTCGCCCTCATGCCTACACTTACATCCCACACCCAAGCCTAATTACACAGCGAGATCCCTAAAGCCTCAAAGCCCTGCAAAAGGATTTCGCCCCCGAATCCATGAGCCAAATTTCGGATGGTGAGGACGTTCTTGCTGAGAAACCTGGGCAGTTCCGAGAGGCTGACGTAATTCCCATGCCAGGACTGGCCCCTGCACTCCGAAGAAACCCCATGGTTCAACCTAATAATGGTGCCTTAATCATTAGAAAAGGGTTTAAAGGGGGCCCATTATACTATCCTTATAATAAGGAACCCCCAAAATAGTATAGGCAATTGTTACCAGTAAGGCCCCTATATTGCCCCAAACCCAACAACCACCCAGGAAGGCTCCCGACGGAAAACCCGGGACAACTTATGTGTCCGCAGACAGCGCTCCCAGCAAGCACCCGGGAATCGTCAAACAACGATGACATGTTTAGAGTTCAGTGTTTTTGGATACTGGCTTGCAGGATGCAAGGCTTGAAAGGCAAAGCTTAAGTGGTGGGCAATGCTCACGAATCCCGTGATCGAAGGCACTTAGATTTCACAATAAACTTAGGACCTGCCACAGAATCCCAAACCAAATTACCGAAGCTTTCCTGCGACTTCAGCCACCGACCCGAGAGCCCATCACGCCCGAATTAAGCCATATTCCCAACAACAATGCCTTAACCCGAAAACCACAGACCTCTACCGACTCCAAACTAAACCCCTCAACCTCACAAACCCCTAAACCTACCTTTGGTTAGTAGGGAATGGAAGAATGGTAGCTACCCCATTCCTCCATTCCCTACTAACCAAAGGTAAGCAAACTTCCGCCCAGAGACATCCCGCCGAAGGCGACGCCAAAGGCTCCAGAGGGCGAGACCGGACCATAGAGACCCTGGATCCACCTTGAGAGCGCCACTTGGGAGTTTCCGAAGATAGGGGAAATTCAATATAGGACCCTAAATAGTAGGATCCTTATTATAAGGACCCCAAAATAAGGTACCCTAATTTTCAGAAACTCCCACTTTTCTTAGTGCCTTTTAAGGATTGGAGCTCCTGGATGTCGGGGTCTGGGACTCTGGGGACTTTCGGGATTCTTGGTTAAGGCACTGAAATTTCATACATCTCCAGCACCATATGCCCGGAACCGAGGTCTCGATCCCTTAAGCTTTAGGGTAGCCGACGGTCCGAACCCTGAGGACCCCATGCCGGAATCCCAGCTGTAAGCTGTAAACCAAAACTATCTAAGCCCTTAGCCCTTCATCCTGAACCACCTTAACCCTGTACCCCAAGGAGTTGCACAACCTATACAAGTCTTATACTATACAAGCCGCACAGCAAAACAGAAAGCATGTGCAACTAAGAAACAAGAGCATCATAATGTAGGGGCCTTAATTATTAGAATAGGGTGTTGGTGGTTCCCCCAAACCCCAACCCTACTCTAATTATTAAGGCCCTGTATTAGGTCTTTGCCCCCAAGCCGACTCCTCGCCACAGCCGAGGCGCATGAAGTTGGGACTGTTCGGGCAGCTCCTTCGTTGAAAGGAAATGGGTGAAAGGTTGGGTTTAGGGGGGTTTGGGGTTTAAGGGTTCATGGTCTTGTCTTGTTGGCTTCCGCATCGTAGCAACATTACTTCTCAGTCAGGCTTCTACAGTATGGTAGGCAGCTTTTCGGCAGGCAACCGAACTGACCTTCCAGCAGCTTTCGGGATCTCCACCTCTATCAAACAAAAAGATGGAAAAGAGACCCAGTACCCCTGAATTTGGGAATATACACTTCAAAGAGTTACATTATTATCAAAGCCTCCATCACTTCAGCTATATTCCAGAATTAAAGAGCATGGGATGTCTGAGTATTAGAAGCCCCCCATATTTCGAGCTGGTTAATGGGCTCCTGCCGAACCTAATATTGCAACGACACTGTTTCAGCAACCCTACAAAACCCCCTAGCAAGCTCTGATATTGCGCGAAAAGCGGTAAATAGCCGTGGCACTGTTTCAGAACCCAGTGCGTGCCGGGGACCAGGGGATCGCTGCGCCGTCCGTTTCCTAGGTTCTCGTAAGAGCGAGCAGATAGGGGGGCATAGGGCTTCCTGTTTAAAATGGGGTTTAGGGTTTAGGGGTTTAGGGTTTAGGGGTTTAGGTTTAAGTTCTAAGGGTTTACGAGCTTTGTGATGTTTCGGTGTAAGGGTTTGAAAGTTCGGGGGTTCAGGGTCTAGGAGCAGTGTAGCTTGCTGAGAGACCTCGTCGACTTGGTAGGAAGGCCTCCAAGGCAATCCAATACGCATCTCTCCACATACAATGACTACGCAAGTACGTATCTATGCACACAGACACAGGCACACAGGCACACACGATACAGGTGTACACAAGCAAAGGAAAGGAATGCATGGTATCACCCGTTCCCATGGTCGCCATTAAGGTATCGGGTTTAGGCCCGTTTAGGCTTAGGGGTTTGGAGATTTTGGGTTTTATCATCCTCGGGCTTGGCTTCAAGGCTTTGGCCGAGGCACTGCACGTGAAATGCGGATCTCCGGACCAACAGTTGTAGAAGCTGTCTCCCATGGCGGGCATCTCGATCCTGCTCAGCAGCTTCACGGGCTTTCATTTTTGGATCCGGTTGGGGCTTAGGGTTTTCTGCTTAGGCTTCAGTCTGGGTATAGGCCAGGTGTCAGGTTTCAGAACCTAGGGTTTAAGATCCAGGGCTTCCGCTTCAAGAACTCATTTAGTTTTGGGCCCATTTGGGGTAAGACTAGCCTACACTGCAGGGAAGCTTGGTAGTTGGGCCCAGAAGTCTTAGGCTCAGCGAGGTCGAGAGTTTGAAGCTAGGCCTGACCTAAAGCACTTTCACACCAGACCTCCAGAGTGTATAGTTTGTGTTGTGGCCGAATATGGATTCAGAGTCTGTGGGCGGGTTTCCGGGTTGCCATCAAGCTTTACCGGAAGGGTTCAAGTAAACGCCAAAACCTCATACGAGAAAGGCTTGTTGACTGTAAGCTCACAAGCTTGATCTAGAGCGTCAATGGCTAGGATCGGGTCTTTGGGATATCATTTACAGCGGTAATACGGAGCCTCAAGGACTGTCATGGCTCAAGTCTTCTATATTAAACAGAAGCCCCTTTGCAGCATGGGCTTGGGTTGTGTGCAAGTACACACCCCTCAACAGCAGAGTCCCCTAAACCCTAAACTCCCAAACCCTTTTTGCTACTGATCTCAAGTCTAGCTAAACTCCAAACCCCTAAACCTCTAAAACATAAGTCCTAAACCCTAAGGTTTTTTGGATCCTTAAACCCTTACTGGAGAACGGATTCAGGAGTCGAGCGGCTGACAGCTCGCCGTCCCTTGCCTGAGCACGGCAATGCTTGGAAGGAGCAAGCGGCGGGATCCCCAAAATGGTGGTTTCGGGGTGCTGACGGTGGGGATATCACAAAAACGGCGTCGCTTCAGGTGTTTTCGAAGACACTATCTCAAGAAACAACGTAGCCATCCGCACTGCGCTGTGTTTGTTTCGTTTCGTGGGGCCGTAGGCCTCTGGCGCTAATATAGGGGCCTCAACAACTAGGCTAGGGTCTTGGGGCCCATTATACTATAACTATAACAAGGAACCCCCAAAACAGTAGAGGAATTTGTTTAGGCCCCTATATTATAGTACCCTTGTAGATCGCTTTCAGTAACCCTGATCGACCCCTTGAAAGGAACCCTATAGGTAATTATTAAGGCCCCTTTTCTAATCTTGCCCTTTACCTGGGCGACCGGTGGATGCCGAGCCACAGGCGACCGTTGTTGCACTCGAGAGAGCCCCGTGTGGCCGAGAAGCCGGCCTTAGAGTTCGGGGTTTTGGGGTTTAGGGCCTTGGGGGTTCCTTGCAAGGGGTCCAATCCCTTCTAATATTAAACAACGACCCCCCCCCCCCGAATAGAACGTCGGAAAGTGTTTTTATTATTAGGGGGTATTTTTATCTCTACTACCACTTTTGTGGGGTCGTGCTCTTGCTCCTGCTCTGGCTCTTGCTCCCGCGCTGGCTTTTGCTCCTGCTTCTGCTGCGTCTCTTGCGCCTGCTCCTGCTCTTCCTGTTGCTCCCGCTTTTGCTCCTGCTCTTGCTCTTACTCCCGCTGTTTCTTTTGCTTTCTTGCTGCTGCTCTTGCTGATGCTCCCGCTTTTGCTCTTGCTCCGGCTCTTGCTGTTGCTCTCGCTCTTACTGTGCTCTGAGGGTATTTGGAGCCTCGAAACCCTCCCCCCCTAATTCAGAACAGGTTTAAAGGGCAGGGATGCTTTCGGGAGGATTCACCCCAATGTGTTTTTCGTATTAGGGGGTGGATAATAAAAGGGGAAGGGATTATCGGGGTTCAGGGTTGAGGGTTCTCGAGGTTCTTGAAATTCTGGGGGTACCTTGTCCCCTTTGGGCTTCAGATACCTACCTGATGGGTTACCTAGAGGCTCCATAGTAGTCCTTTGGGGGTTCATATATAGAATCCTATAAGGTAATCCCAAAAAGGAACTACTATGGAGCCTATGGGTACTACGCGCTAACTCTTCGGGTGACTGGAGCCCTGTAGCTAAACGGCGTTCTAGGCAGGTTTCTGGGACTATGGGGTTCAGTTTTTCCTGGAGGTTGAAATCTGATTTTGTGCTTCGTCCTTTTAAAACTTAGTTGGGATCGCGCTTCGGGTGTTTGGTACGTGTGTGTGTGTGTACAGCCTCAACCTAATCTCATTTTGACCCCCAGCCCTCAACCAGCACTCGGCAAGACCGGGCGTCTTTGCACTGAGCTGTGCAGGAGCCTGCACGAGTGCTTCCAGGAACTCCAGCGGCTTCAATGCGGAGATTCGTTTAAGAGTTGAAGGCTCACCTGAACCCTAAAGCCCGACCCCAAACCCACAAACCCTAAACCCAAGACCCTAGCTTGCAAGCTTCTGTCTTCCTGCCTTTACATTTGCAGGCTGTGTAACTAGAGTACCCTACTTGTTGCTAATGTGGAAGCCCGGATAGTTACCAATACTATTCTTTACGGCTCCGGTTAAACCTGCAGCATAAACCCCAAACCCTGAACCCTAAACTCTTTAGAACCCGATTCTAGACATTAAGGCAACAGTTTCATGTCGCGAAGGTGCTCCTTGGGCTTGGGGTTATATGCAACTAGAATCATAATAACCCCCCCCCCCCCAAAAAAAAGTATTGATCATTATTTGTGGGCCCTATATTATAGGGGGGGTAGGGTCTTTAGTTTAAGGGCCAGGGTTTTTGTTTCCCTCCTACCTAGCAAGGACAAGCCCGCATTGCAGTTTAAGGGCCAGGGGTTTAGGGTTCAGGGCTTTGCGTTTGCTTTAGCGCCAAGCCTATGGACATCCCCTGGGCCCTTCGTGTTCGCATCGCAGATCCTCATATGAGGTGCTTAGGGTTTTTTTCTCTCCCACTTAGCAAGGACGAAGCCCGCATCTTAGGGTTTAGGGTTTAGGGTTGGTGTGACTTTCGGATTTGCAAGTCTTTCGGGATTTCAACTTAGCTAGGTTCTTAAAACCGTGCTGGGCGGGGGCCGTCGTGCGGCTTTAGACTTTACAGATGTTTACAGCGCAACCGCTGTGCAAGAGGCGCTTCTTCGCCAAGAAATCTACAAACTACACGATGCTGTGGGGCGGAAGACTTAAAATTCAAAAAGCGAAGTCCAACATCCCAATTGCATGCAGCAGCAGGTCCTCCGTGAGATATGCGGTTACCCTCTCGGCAGAAGCCATTCTGATGCGCATCAGCGACCTTGTGCAAGGCTGGGGTGCGATTTTCCGAGTTTCAGAAGATTGAAAACCCTAACCCCACATATCATACGGGCACTAAACAGCAGGATCCTGATTATTCGGACACCCATGGATGAGAACCCTGCCTTTCGGGAACCGGTCATCTAGTATTGGGGTTGAAGCCATATCCGTTGGATCCACGGATCTAGTCAAGTGTCCTTGCCGGAAACACGAGCCCAACAAAAAACACACCTCAATCCTAAACCGCCTCAAACTATGCCCATCTAAAGGCCATGCCCTAGTTCCCTAATCGGTTATAAAGCTGTGTTTGGAGATACGGTTTCGGATCCTAAACCAACTCTTTGCAGCTTGGCGGCCGATGGCGAAGTGCACGGGGCCTGGGCCGGTACCCAGCTAAGGTGGATATGCGAGTTTCCGCATATAAGGAACCCAAAAATAGTACCCCAAATAATAGGATCCCTACTTTTAGGACTGCAAAATAAGGTACCCCCAATTTTCGGAAACTCCCATATGTGTAGTTGTCGGTTAAGACAGAACAGACGAACAGCAAGAACAGAGACAAACGAACAACGAACAAGCAACTGAACGAACAAACAAACGAACAGGCATACGCGCGCACAAGCGCAACCACAAATACATGTATATATGTATGTACACTGTATGTATGTATGCATATATGTATGCATGTAGGTATGTTGTATGTATGTATGCATGTATGTATGCCATATATACATAGACATGGATTTGTGATATGGTTTGTAGATAAAAACATATGTACTTACATGTAAATGTATGCATGTATGCATGCATGAAAGCATGGTTACATCTGTATGCAGGTGTATGTGTACGTGTATCTGCATGCACATGTGTCGGCCCTTTGCAAACAAGCCCAAGCCCCTAAACCATAAACCATCATAAAGGCCCCTCGACCCACAAGGGCCCGGCCAGGCAAGAGAAGGAGGATGGCGTAAGTGAGCCAGCCATGCAGGACAAGGCAGATTGCGAGGCCACGAAGCCATCATTACCTTAAGGTCTTAGCGTTTGAAGACATATATATATATGGCTTACTTATAAGGCTTTAGAGGGCTTGGGGGCATATAGAGTTTAGAGTCTTTAGCATCCTCAGGGTTCAGCGTTTAGGGCATTGAGCGTTTAGGGTATTGAGGGTCAAGGATCCTCGGAGTTTTTGGTTGTAGTAGCGCTCTTTCTCAGGGAAATACGGGCATTGAGGGTTCATGGCATAATTTGAGGCTCTAAGGCTTCGGGCTATTATACAAGGCTATATAGGGCTTGGGTCTGGTAGGGTCTAGGGTTCTCAGTTCAATACCTCTGTTTTGGGCTTGATGTGTAGGGTGCTAAAGACTGGGCCGTTGAAACCACCGAGGACCCCAAGGTATTGCGCAAGGGCTCAGGTTCACGATTTACTGTTTAGGGTTGAGCCCGCGTGCATGTCCCCGTGGCTGCCAGCGTCTGTCAGCAGTGTTAATACGTTGAACAGAAAACTTCTCAACTCAAGGCTACATCACCATGCAGTCCAAGTATACAGAAGAAGATCGAGACAAATCACGTGACATCCTTTATGCAAAGTGTTTGACGCTAGCTTAGACTCGAAATGATCTCGACGAAGCATCCCACCAGGGCCTCCTACCGTCATGAAGCTATCATCTACGGTATAGGAGTATACATACCGAACAGTGTCTGAGGCTACCCACTTTGCTACCACGGTGAAGTCAGGAGGCACTCTGGTGAACACCTCTGACCATGCGCGATGTTGTTGCCCTGGCGCCGGCTCCCGCTTTTGCTGGGCTGTTCGGTGATTCTTGCTCAGAAATTCAAACCGGCAAGAGGGGCCTGCGTGCCTTGTTTTGCCTGAGGGTTGCTGCAAAGCTCGCGTTGGCTTCTGCTTCGAGGCTTTGAGTACAGGGATGAGACTGTCAGGCTCATAGCTTTCGGCTGAGAACGAAGAGAGATGAGTGACTGTCGAAACCTCAACCCCAACTTTGGCGTGAAGGGCCCCGAAGAATCAGAGCATGGTTTTGGGATATGTTAACCACGCTAGAGTCGCTAGAGCTATAATGACGAGCACTCAAAAGAAATAGCATTACTAGCTATTCAAGCATAAATTAAAGTCGAAAAAGGTGTCCAAAGGACACTCTGCAGTGAAACGAGCAGGGAAGTCTCGAGCGCCAGCATCAACAAACATGCTCTTCAGTTGTCCCTGACTAGGAGAACCGAACACGTTGTCCTTCAAAACCCCCAAATCCAAAATGTCTTCTAAAATTATCCAGCCGCCTGCAGTAACCTAAACCTCACAACTACTAAACCCAATAACCCTAACCCCCTCACCCCAAACCTTACATCTCAAACCCTCAAAAGCTTGTAATTCTAAGCCACCCAAGTTCTTTGCCAGAACAGGGACAGGTAAACAAGAGATGCATAACATGCTTGCTTTATGGTTGTGGGTTCAAGGGTGTTGGGGTTTTGCTTGTTTTGGTGATGGGTCCTGGGAATATTTAAAACTTACCAAGGTTTTACGTGATTCCAAGCTTACAAGGTCAAACTCTAAACTGTCTAAACTCCAAAAAATCAGCAGCAGGGCTTCTGGGAGGCTTTGAGATGCTGAGCATCTCCGCACCTCGGCGCACCGTGGGTTCTTCGCATTGGCCACGCCGGGGATCGAACCTCGGACATAACTTCGAGTTCAACAAGCTCAAGGTTACAAAGAATCCAACTCCTAATACTACTGATCATGTTGGTAGTAACGCTGGTGATGACCATAGTGGCAATGAGAATAACAATCTTAAGTAATGAGAACCAGAAGAATAATATAGAACAGTCGTAGCGGTGCAAACCGCAAAATATCCGTTACATCCTCGTCTGGGGATCTCTCGTTTTCCATGAGGTTTCGGTTCAGGGCTTTGCATGCGAATAAGGCACCTTACCCTATCAGATACTCACCAGAACACTAGCCTACAACAAAACTACTGTCCTCAACCCAAGAACACAATCATTGGACAACCCTAAACCCTAAACCCCTAAATGAGTCGGTCCAGCGTTTAGGCTTTAGGATGTTTTCAGGAATGGAAGACTTCGCAGAGGTGGGACCTGTGGCTGCTGGGTTTCCTGACCTTGCCCCCCCACCTAAACAGAAAACATATATAATTTCAGACGCCCAAAATAGTTTTGAGCTACCTACTCAGCTACAAATTTAGTTAATGAAGGCTCCGAAGAATAACCCCAATTGCATGCTAGGTCGCAGCCCTGTGGTTGGCAAGCGTAGGTCGTCGGGTCGAAGACGCCCTGCTTGCAGGCCTGATTTTGGGGTTTAGAGCTTAAGTGTTTAGGCATCTCAGAATAAACGGTGCAGCGAAAGCCCGAAAAATGCCTCGCACATCGGAGTATATGAACACGTGTCACCCACCGCGCACACCCCTTAACCATTGTGCCATTCTGCGCGATCCTAGAGTCATGAAACCCAGACAGCGGCACATGTGACGACTCAATCAGCCTCCCCTAACAGAAGGAGCCTAGCCCCGAAAGCTTAACCCCAGACACCTGAAGCTGCCAGAAGCCCACTTAAACTAACTAAACCAAATAGTACCCTAAACACTATAAACCGAAACCCTAAACGTCACTTCTTGCTTCGGGGGTCTGATTCCGCGGCATCAAAACGTCTGAACCCCCAGACCGAATATGTAGATGCCCGAATTCCAAATCGAATCCTTCAAAGCGCGTTGAGGTGGGCATTAGCTCGAAATCCGACACCACAAGCCCCTACAACTTTGGTGTGGTGAAAACTTAGGAATTAACCATGCCAAACATTCAGACGCCAGCAGTTACATAACAAGAACACCGCGGAATGCCCGAGACCATCAGATGGTTGCTGAGTTGCCAAGGATGCCACCGTGGGTGTATATCCAGCCTGTTGCTCATTGCTCGGCTTTTTAGAGTTTAGGTTGGGTACTGCCCTGCATACAGTAACAGTCTATATTGGGGCTACTACCCAGGGCCTGATATATCTCTAATTATGAATATTATCCAACTGCTACTGAGTGGGGGCAGTACCCAAAGTTTAGGGCTTAGGGCTTATAGGGGTTACGATGGGCTCTGGATCCAGGAGGCAGGAGTGTCAACCGACCATGGAACGGAAGGTATGCAGGACACCGAAACCTCGTTCAAACCAATAGACAGGCCCTGTATATGTTAGTGTCGCGGGTTTAGGATACCCTAAATACAAAAAACAACTCGACTAAATGAAGCCTTGGTCCATTGGCTAAAACACCTGTAAAATCCTTCCAGGATCCCATGCTAGCTTTCGGGCCCTATGTTAAAACCCGATTTAAAGACCACAATAAACTTCAGAAAGCTCTATTCAATCCTGAAGTTTAAGCATCGGATAGCGACGTCAAGCTTTGAAGGTTGGCAGGGTCATTATCTGCCCTAGGGCACAAAGGATCCATGAATTTCGCGCTTTGGGGTGGGATAGTCGTGGTATGGGTTGACCGAATCCACTACAGGACCACAGGTTTACGGCTTCGCAGTTTCGGCTCGGGGACACGGACCAGAGTTCAAAGGTTTCGGGCTCTTTGTGATGCGGTGCCCAAAATCCGCAAAGTGATTCAGTATTAACGGTTCCAGTGTTTCAGGCTTGGTCACACGGACTGCTATGTGGCCCCGGAAAAGAGGACGAGAACCCTCCACCATGGGACGCCATGAATCGCAAACCCTGCCAAGTGCGGATGGCCGAAGACCCCCAGCCCAGCCCAAATCCTAAAACCCTACAGCAGGACAGTCCGAGCAACGTTGCAGCGCGGGGTGCAGCTCGCACCTCCTCGAACCTTGCGAGACAGTCAGGTTTTATATGGTTTAATTCAGATGTCTCGAACAATTTGGGGGCTTTCGAAGTTCTTATACAACGTTTTATCAGGCTTCAGTGCTCAAGCTTCGGGCCGTTGTGTATGATTTCAGGCTCATGGTTTAACGGCGCCTTCTGGCAGCAGTGTACACTCCTCTGTTGGTTGCAACAAAGAAGTGTCTTTCTAGCGGACATCTTGGGTTCAAGGTTCTCGGCTTCAGCTGAAACTAGCCGTCATGTCCGTCATAGAAGCTTACAGCCACGCCCGGAACCACAAGGCCTCAACCCAATGCGGTGTAGACCTCGGGCTATCCCGCACTGCGCCTGTTTGGCCTACAGCGCAGCAGCCCTGCAATGTCCAAGCCGCTGCGCCACTCATGGTTGCCACCAGAGATCTTGAATCACCCCTAAACACTAAACCCTGAACCCGCTTACCCCGAAGCACAGCCTCAACCTCGAGCCCCCAGCCCTAAACCCGAAATAGCGGGGTTTGGGACACATCTTCTGTAACGAAAGTGCAGCGTGGAGCCGCAAGGAGTAGCATTCTTAATTTTCCGACCGCTCTTAAGCCCCAAGAAGAATCCATCCTTTGCAGCCCAGCCGACTCTAGATCCCTCTGCACAGCCCACGGAAGGAGCGTTGGCCAAGCCTCGCAGAGACGTGTCAAAGCCCATCGGCGCAAAACCAACATGAGGCTGTATTAGGGTGTTAGGATTTATGGCGGATAAGGATTTACCGGCTCAGGGTCCAATACATGCACACTTCACACCAAAAGCACAACCCACAAATACGCATCACCTCATCATACCTTTCTCCGCCATCTTCAGAAAACTATGTAAGTACGAAGTCTATGACTCCGTTCTGGCTTTCCACACTCGAAAAAGTTGACGATTCGGAGATTGGAACCCTCGCGCCCAAGCTTCGAGACGGGAGGCCAGTAGGTGCGCGGCAGCGAAGCTCGTCGCAGCTGAAACCTGTAGGAGGAGTGCAAGTTAGCCTTTTTGGGTGTTGTGGTTGTTTTAAGGTTTAGGGCTCCTGTGGAGTTCCTAAAGGAATAGATCATTCTAGGCCATTCCTCTTAGATATTCCTATCTGAACCTTGAGAATTTCGCCCGAAACCACTACTCAACGACAGATAAAGCACACACTCCGAAACTTAAGCTTGCTAATCTCAATCCACAACACAACCCACAACTTCGAAAGCACGAAAAAGCAAAGCTAAACCCTACATCGTAAAGACGCGATCCTATGGCTGAAACGGCTCAACCTTGCATCCACACTTGGTATACTGTGAAGCTGCTTAATTCAAGTCTAGCTCGGAGTGCAAGCCTCTCCAAACCAAGCCCAGTACGAAAGGCCAACTCCAAACCGAAACCACATGGTCCATATCCATACCCTACGCCCTAAATCTGAAATAGGGCCCGGCAGCTCGTTGGCGAAAGGCGTCCAGCGGTGCCTCAGTCAGAGCTTGGTTGTTGTGTTGAGTTCTTATGAGATGGGCTTTATCGCATACAATAAACGGGCTTTAGCAACTAGAGCCAGGTTTTTGCTGCCAGATGAAAATGTGTTGATAGAAGCATACTAAGCACTTTGGGGGATTCAAGGCGACATTGTTAATTACATCTTGTTCCGACCGGTCTAGTATCCTCAATGGTTCGTGCCCTTATGTGCAGGAACGAGGGCCTTTGGGCCGTCGGGAAAGATATTTGGGAAGCCTTGGAACCACTTCCGAGCTTCACTGCCAAACCCCATGCCGGGCTGATTCTGGTTGGGGATTAGGGTTTACGGGGATTGGAAAATTGGGGTGCAGGGCTTACGCTGTTTAGGGTTTAGGATGGAAGGTTTAATCACAATAGCCGGACTGCGCCTACTTCCTAACCCCGCAAGGCATCAAAAACAGGAGTTGCCATGTCTGCCGCGATGCACTGGAGCTGTGCCTCAGAGAGCTTTGGAGTTCGGGCGCAGGGTTGCAGACTGTAGAAGAGGTGGATGTTGAAGGCTTGAGGAGACTAGAAGACCCCATGCACACGCAGGTCACAAAAACTGAAAAGCCTTGGGTTGCACACCCAAGGGCAAGTTCGAGGCTCGCCATTCCGAGGCCACTTATTAGACAACACGGGGCTGACACCCAAGGACAGCTCTATGGCGGGCGAAAACAAAGGTTATTACAAACATCCGTATACTTCTAGTCTCGATAACAGACGCTGAAATGCGAAAGGCAAACCTCCCACTGCCATATGGCAGATCCGCAAACACTCCTCTTCACGAGTTCCGTCCGCGGGCAACCACCCATCAAGCTTCGCTTAAGTGTAGGGCTTACGGTGACGGTGAGGCATT
Source organism: Symbiodinium sp. clade A Y106 (assembly GCA_003297005.1). Lineage (NCBI taxonomy): Eukaryota > Dinophyceae > Suessiales > Symbiodiniaceae > Symbiodinium > Symbiodinium sp. clade A. The sequence goes on along the minus strand of BGNK01001308.1, from coordinate 134,807 downwards.
TGGAAACTACGGTTCTAGGATGGCCACTCCTTCGGCTATTCGGTGATCAGCTGCAACAAGTTTTCTAAACAGGAAACCTACTAAGGACAAGACACCGCGCATCTGTTCACCGCTTCGTGTCTTTTTGGGATGGGATGTGTATGCATGTCTTTCTGTCGGCAGTGGACCCACTGACTCGCTCGAGCATACTTACGTAACTGTGTAAACACGTAAGCACAGCCCTCTCTCCCTACTACTCACTCGCACCCTGCCAGGAGCAGGGTTGTGGGCCCTCTTCGTTCGGGAATGTACTGGAATGTAGGTTGTGTACGTCATGGGCTGAACTTGGAAGTTTATGCAATGAGAAGCAGGCTCCTATACTAAGCCCTGAAGCCTAATCTGTTTCCATGAAGCAAGCAGTAAGCCCCCAAATGCCCTGAAGCCGCAAAGGGTTAAACATTACGCACACAGCCCCTCTGTTAGGAATGGGCTGCAATTTTGGAGAGGGGCACTGCTTAGCATTTGGAAAACCAACCACAAACTACCCCATACTACCCGCTAATTTACTTTATACCCATAGGCTCCATAGTGGCTCCTTTTGGGGATTACCTTGTAGGATTCTATATACATGACCCCTTAAACGAACTACAATGGAGCCTCTAGGTATATGGGCGCTGTTCAATATTATTGTTCCTGAGGTTGACCTAAATGCGGCAGTAGTTGCGTGACGCCTCTTGTGGAAGAGAGAAACACTACCACTACAGAATTCCATGTTTTAACTTNAGTAGTTGCGTGACGCCTCTTGTGGAAGAGAGAAACACTACCACTACAGAATTCCATGTTTTAACTTCTCGATTGCAAATCTCTGAAGTGTTGCTAGCGCGGGCCACATGTGTGGGGTGGAAGGCTGGCCCAAGGCTAGTCTTGATGATTGGAAATTTCGGCAAGGCTTCCGACCCGTGAAGTAAAGGAGTAGGAAGTAAGCATAATTTCACGAAGCACGCTCTATTGCACACGCTCCGTTTCCAAGCAGTGAGCTCCTTCGTCCGCGCATTCGCACCTTTAGCCTCCTTGGCTGCCTGCAGGAGCCAATCATGCTTGCCATGTGCCTTGAAGTAGGCGTCACGGCCAGCATTTNCTCCTTCGTCCGCGCATTCGCACCTTTAGCCTCCTTGGCTGCCTGCAGGAGCCAATCATGCTTGCCATGTGCCTTGAAGTAGGCGTCACGGCCAGCATTTCGCAGGGGTTGGCGCTCAGTTGACGTCAACATGGTTCAGTAGACTAGTGTAGATGAGATGGATGGGGCTAGGCATGAGAAGTGAAAAAGTTCCCTAGCGCGCTGCTAGCGCGGAGCTTGCGCGCGCCTAGCGCGCTTTGCCCATGTTGTCACACATTTTTTGCCTCAGCTGTGATGGCAATGATACATGATGCTTATGCGAATGAAAAGAACGTTGTTACTTGCGAGGAAAGAAGCTTCTTCAAGCAATGCGCGATTGGAGTGACATCGTAGTTCGCAGGAGGTTAAACCCTGGTAGCAGCAGCAGCAGGAGCAGTAGCAGTTGCTGTGGCAATAAAAGAAGTAGGAGTGGGAGTGGGAGTAGGAGCAGGAGTAGAAGTAGGAGCTCAGAGTACGAGTAGGAGTAACTAGGGATAGAAGTATAGAAGGAGTAGATGGTGTACCAACTTATCATATACTCTAAGCTAATAATTAAATATATCACGAATCACTTGCTATAAATTAAGGAGCCCTAGTTGCGTGACGCCTCTTGTTGTAAATACAAATATAGACCCCAACAATCAAATAGGTAAATAGGTTGTTTTGTATAAACTTCGCGACAAGGTATTTTGACCACTGCCCATATATTGACACCCGGAACCCTAAACCTGCTAGGGAGATTGACCCAAAGTTGCTTTGCCAAGTTGCAACCGAGGGCTCAAAGCCTGGCAAGCAGTCCTGAAAAGCAAGGGGACTTCAGGGTCAGGGATTGGGGGGTGGGGTTTAGAATTTCAGGGCGTGGTGGCTTTTGGGAGGAGGCTTGTGGCTCAGGGCAACTAATGTGTCGCATTGGCAGTTTAGCATTTGAGGTTGAACACTCTTCGAACATTCTAAAGACGCAGGAGCTATGGGTTTAGGCTTTAGAGCTAGAGATTGAGGGTTCAATGTAGCCTCCGGATTGACCACCGTAAACTTCATAGGGATTACAACAGGGATTATATACATGGAGTGCTCATGGTCTTTAACTCACCCAAAGAAGGGGGACCATTGATCAGGGCTCTGCATTAGGCGTTCGGGTCCTTTGGGTTCAGAGCTTCTGGATTCTCGGTTTCGCGTTGGAGGCCTGAACCTGAGGGCTCTCGGGATCCACGGTCCTGCTGATTCTACTTACCTTTGGTTAGTAGGGAATGGAGGAATGGGGTACAATTATAACTACTACAATACTACCATTCTTCCATTGCCTACTAACCAAAGGTGGGTCTAGCTGCCACAGGAAAAACTGCAGGAAACAGGGAAGTAGGGGAAGAAGCTGGTTTAGGGTTCAGGGCCCCGGTGCCTATGTAGGATCCTTTTTCTGTAAGCCCAGATCTGAAGACCCTTCTTTCGCCGAATGACTTTAGGATACTGCGCAGGGCCCCTTAGGCCCTAGCCAGATGGGTCGATTCCATCTCTTCCTGACTCGCGGGATCCTGAAACCCTAAACCGTCGGTTTAGGGTTTAGGTTTTAGGGCTTAGGGCTATGCTACCCCGCGGACTTCCTAAGGCCCAGGCCCCACCATGTCATCTCGAACCATTTCAAGCCCGTAAGCCCCAAACTTGAAACAAACACCCCCAAAAAGGTCCACAGCTCAAGATCTCCGAGCAATGACTGCAGACTTAAGCCAGGCTGCCGTTTTGCAAACTCCACCGGAAGCCATCACAGTGCCAACCTTCCCTTTGCATCCGTTTCCTTGCCTGAGCACAGCACTCCAGGTGGACTTGGCTGGTGAAGAGAAGAAGGTTAAGACATGAGTTGAAAGAAACCTCGCGGGTTCACGAAACCGAAAAACACTATAGGGATTGGGCTAAACTGCTAAACTTCCATCAGCGGTTCTTTAGCACCGACGAGGGGGTGTCTTGAACCTTACACCTCTTTTCACCATGGCAAGAGCGAACCCTCACGAGCTTGCGATAATTGTTACCGCTGCGTGCAGGCTTCAGGGCATCAAGACTCCTTCCAGAGTTCGCAAGTCAGCCTCGCACTGCGTGTGTTCCAGACTGTTGCTGGTGAAGGTCCGTACATCTCAGCGAACTTCCGCCAAGAAGGCATGTCTCCTCCTTTCGGAATAGCTCCATGCTCCAGGCAAATTAGTGTTGAGACCTGAATAATTACACAGTTGTCCGTTGCTAAGAAGACTTTCAGCAAGCCCGAAACTCTCAAGTCTACATCAGAGCGGTGCAGCCCTTCGGAACTTGCCGGCCAGGGACGAATTTGCCACCGAGGGGAGGTTGCATGGACTAGGCAAGCCTTTGCGCGTCATGGGGCCTATATAAGCATTGAGGACAAGGGTCTATGCAAGGGTTGGGGTTGCGGTCTGAAAGCTTAATGTAAGTTCTGCTTGGGGCTTACGGTTTACAGGCGCAGGGTAAACATCTGGCAGGCTTTGGGGTGCAATGCAGATGCCACAGATCAACATAGTCCAACCATCACAGGAGCCGGGGGGATGTGGAGTACTAAACTTCCGGTACACATACAGGCACGACATAGCGACTAACATGCAACATCTCTACTTCAAACTGCGGTTTGGCGTAAGCCCTCTGCCAACCGGCTACAAGCCGCCTTGATGTCGCAGCCATCAGTTGCAACTGATTTGCATAAGATCCTTGTCTATAAGATTTGCCCAGACGGTTACACCTCGCCTTGCAGAATGCTAGTTTATTGCTACTTCGATACAGACATGTAGGCAGTCTGAAAACAGTGAATTTGCACAGGTATGCTCGACCTAGCAACTATACAGAAACTTTTCGAGGAACGGAAACTCCGCCAAGGCTAAGTTAATTCGCTAGTGAAGTCCCGGCCAAGGCACATTCGAAGCTGCTGGGTGTGAACACACCGGCGAAGCACTTCAGTTCGCCGACATCGGGGGTATAGCCTGCGCCGCCAGGTTACTCTCTTTGGATCCCGAAGAAAGTCCGGCGGTGCCATGCGCCGACGCGATGCAAATTTCAGCAGTTATCCCCGTGCCTGATGCACATTGCGTGGTGCATGTAGCTCCCGAGGACATGGTTGTACCTTGGGCAAGGCTTGCGATCCTCATGTCTGATACTTGTCTCCTACTGCCGGGCTGTTGTCGGTGCTGGGGGACATATTAGGGTAGAAGGTAGCGACCCCGGCAAGCGTGGCAAGATTTCCTGTTCTCGGGCGTCGAAATCGATTTCAAAGTTTGGAGCACCGAAGCCCAGCAGTTGCTAAGAAAGGCCCAGCAGCCGCCAACTCCGACGCAGCCGCTGCCAGACTGATCGGGTGAAGCTGGGAGCTTTCTGCATCTACTGAGGTTGTTGGGGTTTCGCACTGTCTTGAAGTCCTGGGTTTGGTGGCTTTGATGGAGTCTCCTATTGCCAATTTTGAGCCTTGCACATGGGCCTTGTTACTCTTCTGTGTATCCGGAACGATCTTGCGGTATGGCGTCTGTCGGGATTGTCAGAGTCCGAGGGCAAACTCTCCTTAACCCTCGCTTTAGTTTGGGTTTTACTTTTTTTCTGGGGCTCAGCAAAACCTCCGCGAAAACTCTGGATCCCAGTCGACCCAAGTGTGAACTACATGCAGCCCTGTCGACCCCTTACAAGGCCGTATCTATCCCGTGGAAGCTGCTCAAAGCTTGAAACACAAAACCAGCAAAAAGGATTGCACCCCCAAGACTATTAGAACCCACGGGAGCAAGCCGCGCCTTGTACTGGACGGACGGAAATGTGCAGGACTGCCAGCGAATGGGCGATTTGAGGGGTTTCGGCGCTCACACTCGGACAATCCAGGCGAGGCATATGGTTCGGAGTTTGACGAGTGAATTTGAGGGGTTTAGGGGCTCGGGGTTCAGGGTCTTTCAAAGGGCTCGGGAGTTACACATATCTTATTGAGGAACTCTGGTTTGGGGTGTAAGCCTGTGTTATGTCGCCCTGCACTGCTGCAGTAACTTCGGCGGATGTAGGCTTTCGGTATGCTGTTCGGATCTCTGCGGGTTCTCAGGTTGTCGGCTGCAAGCTTGGGCTGCGCTTCTTGAAGTTTCTGTTGCTATTGCATGTTGACCCAGGACGGACATGTTTTCATCCAGGGCCGTTTGGTTCGAAGGCTTCTGAGCACAGACAGACAGGTGCCAACGTTGGCCGCCTCTGGGGTCTTAGAAGGGTGGATTGTTGAAGCTGCAAGAGGCTCCATAGCAGGGCTTCTGTGCGTTGTGTTTGGGAGTTCGGGTCACTCTACAGTGAGAAAATCCGCTGCGCTCACATTGTTTTGCAGCCTTGGTGCTGAACATCCTTGCTGCTAAATCGCCAGTTGAATTCAATACATCCGGTGCTATATGGGCGTCCAGATCACGGTTTCTAATTTCTATTGCGAGAAATCCACCGGCACACAAATAGGCATGCTGCTGTGCTCCAAAGTAGAATCTCATACACTCCAAATCGAACATAGAGAGTCGCAAACAATACCTACAGAAACAGTTGTTGGGGGGGCCTGCCTCGAAACGTCTCTCCTACAAACACCTGAACTGAGTCCGGCTTGCATGCATGCGTGTACGTGCATACAAACAAGCAAGCAAACAAGTAAGACATATACCTATGTATATGTATATATGTATAATGTATAATATACACATACACACAAAGAGAGAGATGCATGCATATACGTCTCTCTCTCTCTCTGTCTGTATCTCTTTATATGTACAGAGATCCAAGAGAGCAATGAAGAACTAACGACAAAAAGAAAGAGAGAGCGAGAGAGAGCGAACGGAGGAGAAATACTTACTTACTCGAACCTGCTTGCGAAGTGCCCGGATGGTTTAACCAAACACTTTGAAAAAAGACGGGTGGCATCAGGCCGGCAGGTGAAGGACGCGGGTGTGAAGACGCTTGCAAAGCCTCATGGGGATTGGTGTTCAGGTTTTGGGGTTGCTCTATCCAGTGGTCCCATAAATCATATAAGCGGTGCTGGTGGATGTGATTCTGATGCTGTCCGTGGAAGCGGTGATGGTATGGATATGTTGCCGTGTTTTTTTTGCCTATTCTCGCTGCTTTTGCTGTTTCTTGGCGTCGCATCTTTCGTAGTTACAGCGGGTGCAAGCGTGCGTACACTTCAGAGACAAACATGTTGGCATACTTGCAGATTGATAGGAGCAGTTATCTGGAATGGAAGGGTGATGACATGATTGCTCAGGATCCTTCGACACTCTCAAACCGCTAAGAACCACTATCAAACCCCTACAAGCCGCCCCAAACCCACTAGAAATACTACCCAACCAGGTACCAGTGGAGATACAAGCTACCCCTGAACGGCTTCGTGCCCTTTCTGATACAATTCGGGCTGAATGGAGGGACCCCAGACCTAGAATAGATATTCACGCATGTATGTGTGTATGTATCAGGGTATGGGAGACTAGCATGTACGCATACGCGTATAGGCCATATGTCTTACACACACACACTCATATATATATATATATATATATACATACAAACATATACATATAGACCAAATGTGTATGTATCTACGTATGTATGTAGGTATGGATGTATATATGCTTCTGGACAAGCCTGCCAAGCACTAGGAAGATCTACGAAGTCCTTGCCGAAGAAACAGCTGAGCTCTGCGACGGAGGGGGTGTAGCCCGGCATGCAAGCAGCCTGGTTTCGCAGTGTGTAACCCATGCATGGTGTAGGGTTCAGCTTCCAAGTCTAGGGGTTGAAGCGTTCCGGGATGAGTGGAGTGGGCAGCAATGAGGGGCAATGAGGGGTCTAAAGTTGAGAGCTTCCGGGTTGTTCAGCCGGGGGTATTGCGCTTGGCTTCATCTAGGTGACAACACCCCTTCCCAAGCCCTTCGAAGTTTGCAGGCTGGCCATTGTGGAGGCCTGACTCATCACCTAGGACCTAGGGATGCGTGGACGTTCCATGTCAGGACTTCTGCTAAATCCTGTTGGGCCCCACAGAGTGCTCTTGTTTGAGCCTGGGGCTCAGGTCTCGTCTGAACTCCAAGCCTCGAAAAGACCTAAACCCACCCCTTCAGCCCCTTCAACCGCCGTAAGATCCTACACCCTCCCATGCATGCGGCACCGTCGGACATCACGTGCAAGTGTTTGCCTACACCCTCCCACCTGGCATTTGCTGCCAGAGTCGATCATGCCGCCGCTCACGCCGTTGCAGCCGTTCCCCAGAGCCTTGTTGACCTTGCGCAGGCTTGCTCCCGCGAGACTTGACTATCCTTAACAGAGCCTCTTCTACCGCACCTTGGAAACCCAATGTGGGGTTCCTCTTCCTTATATAAACCCTAGAAGCCCTCAAATTTCAGGGTTCTCTCCCTCTCTCTCTCTCTCTTTCACTCTCATTCTCTCCCAGGCCTGCATGTCTGTCTCGCTCTGTGCCCCAGGGCTCTCTGTCTCTCTCTCCCTCTCTCTTTTCAACAGCCTCGCTGAGCAACACCAGGAACTGCTGGCCGGGGCATAGCAGGGGCACTTGCGAAAGACCTCCTTCCGCCCTCTAGCCCACTCAGGAAGGGTGGGGGTCTGCAGCTTATCAAGGTCTGACCATGGCCAGGACCTCAGGAGGCTCTGGGGTTTGGGGCCCTCCTCTCCCAATAAGAAAACACTCCGAAAACTCACTCCGACTTGGAAGGTCCCCTGCGACACAATGGACACCAAAAGCATGCCTCAAACCCTAAACCGCGAAACAACAAAACCCTAACCCTCAGCTCTGAATGGATTGCGATATGCAAATCACATGTCGTAGTGTGTACATATATGCGTATACACATACAGAGCGTATAGATAGACAGCCAATTATGTTTAGTATCGGCGCTTAAAGCATTCTGTTTCGCCGTGTCGCCGTCGGTATGGCACAGGGGTTCGGATTGCAGGCGAAAGTGGCCGGCGTGAGCACCTCGACGGCACATCTTGAACCAAAGGGTTCACGGCTCTGGAAATTAAGCGGGTTTAGTACTTCCAATGATGTTTCGGGGTCTACTGCTGTTTAGAGACTATAATGCCTATAAACGTGTATCAGCACTACCCTATCCCTATTTATTTTATTGTTTGATGGATGCTTTTCTGACGTTGCAGCTGATGTCACGACACTGAGCGCGGTCGCCCTGGCTTGTCAAAGCACCCCTCTTAGCTGCCACTTTTAGCGCTTCAACCCTGGCCTTACCAAAACAGCCCAAAAACACTGAACCCTAAACACTAACACACTAAACCGACCCTTAACCCCCTAAGGCCCTAGAGCCTGAACCCCTACCAAGCTTCGTTTTTCTTTCGGGGCGCTGTCGCCGAACAGCGCAGCTCGGATTCAGAAGGCGTGAATCCCGCGCGACCTCTGCCACCGCGGCTCTTTGACGAGCTTTTTGTAGTCTGTATAGGGTCTCGGGGAATTTTAAGCCTAACGGTTTGCATTGGAAGTTCAAGGCTTTGTTGCACGGATTTACCAAAAAATGCAAGGGTTTCACGCGTGTGTTGCGCTTTTTGTTGACATTTTCTGGATCTCTTGCAGGAAGGTGTGTCAAAAGCCCTCAGGGGAGGAGTTCAGGGCTTGGGGCTGTAATAAAATTAGTCCTAGGGCCTGGGGTTTATGGAGCTTTACTTCTACAAAGAGCTTGGTCTGCGCGGAGTCTAAGGTTTCAGGGAGTACCTCAGCTTTTGCATAGAAACATATGTGAAAGAACCCTAAGTTTGTGGAAGCTGCAACTACCCCATCCCAAAAATGTAAAGAACAAGGGTGAAAACATGGTCTGCTTAAGTTGGGGCTCAGCGTGTCTGGCTTAGAGTATAAGCCGCATGTAGACTGGTGGCTGCCGGTTTGGAGTTTGGACGCCCGCCCAACCTACAGTCCTCTGCGGAGAGAGAGCGAGCGAGAGAGAGAAAGAGAGAGAGAGAGAGAGAGAGAGGGAGGGAGGGAGGGAGGGAGGGAGGGAGGGAGGCAGGGAGAGGGAGGGAGAGACAAGCGAGACCAACGGATAGAGAAGGGGAGGGAGACATCACGAACAGGATACAAAATGTAGGCTGATGGATGTACACAGAAGGGATGGCGGGAATAGCTACTACCTGCATTCAGATATTCTTACATCTCTTACGATGCTTCAGAAATCACCAGAGGATTTGAAATCATTAGCTGTGCTGTTGTACATCTTATACTCACGTGCTAAGGTGCCGAATGAATTTCCTGGCCTATCGCATCCCTTATAGTACCCACTATTGTGCCCAAAACCCCTGCACTTAGTTCAAACGCTCAAGCTGCATTGAGGCGTGCAGGTCGCTCCGGAATCGATGGTGTTCCTCGGCGGAACCGGGGCACTCCAAACATGCTGCCGGGGGCTCGAGTTTTCCCTTTAGGAAGTGTATTAGGATATGTCCTATAGACTATCGGGTTGAGGGAAGACTGTGGGTTTAGTAGCGTGTAGGGACTGTAGCGATGCTTAACCTCGGAATCCTTAGGAACCTGACACTGGGCTCCTTGGGCTTGACTGCGGCAGATGGCCTACTGTAGGGGCCTTAATAATTAGAATTGGGTTTTGGGGTATACGATACGGCTATGATGAGCTAACCCCCGCATAGTAGTCGGGCTTTCTGTGGGAGCCTTCGCTTTGAGGGAATTAAAGAAAGGGTGCAAGCAAATCCCGGTTCGGGACACTGATACGTGGAATAGGCTGGCTGGGCTATAGTATCCTATAATTGTATGATGTTACTCAAGCCCCTAGATCAATCTCATCAGAGATGGTGAATACCCGAAGGCTGCTTGTCGGAAGGGTTGGCAGGTTTGGTCTCCGGGTTTATAATTTAGGTTTCAGGCTTTTAGGTGAGGGGTTTAGGGTGTGAGGTCAAAAAGATCTAGGATTCAGGGTTGAGATCCTGACCATGCGGCTGCCAAGCCGCCCACGCTTACCCTTGCAGCCGTTTCCCTGGCGATTGTCGACGCGAGGCGTGTTGCAGGGAAGTGGGTTGCCTGCCAGCAGCTGCAAGCAGAAGGAATTGAGAGGTCTGTGCACTGCTCCTGCTTGGAGGTCCGGAGAACTTAGAACCAGGCTGTCAAACATTCTAGAAGTCCTACCTGCATAGTTACATCATGTGTCGAGGCGTTGGGACGGGGCAGCACTTGGATCCCTCCTTTCTAGCCTTTAAGGTCTTGAAGCTACAGTACAGGCAGGTGTTGGGATTTTTGTAAATTTTTGCCTCCCGTGTTTGGGGTTTATAAGGGCCTTCAGGGTTGAAGGTCGGTCTTGCCCGTCTCTCTGAAGCCCTGAAACCTGGAGTCACATCGCCACTGCGCTTTGGCAGGGGAGAGCCTAGTCGACAAAGCCTGCATGCAGCTGCTGCACGTTTATGTGCTGCTGCTACATTTACTAGCTGCCAGCAAGCTGTCCTGAACAGACCCTAAACCCTACACTTCACACAAGTCTCTGAAAAGCTTCAAAGCCTCAAAGCCCGTACGTTTCATGATAAAAACCAGAAGTGACAAAAACATCGAAGCCGAAGCCGAGTTGCAAGAAAACGTCCGGGGAGACAGCTTTCCCAGACTGCAGGACAGTGAGGCCACGGAGGGCGTGTAGCCTTAGATGTAGGCCGCCACCCTCACACTACATGCAAGATCTATTGAAAAATCTGTTGTGAAACCGCCACCCTCACACCTCACACTACATGCAAAGGTTTCTTGAGTGCCACAATAGCTCCTGACCTACCATGATCGTCATGTTTATGCGATCTTAGACCCCCAACAGGCTCCGATTACCGAGGAGCCATCTGCACATTGCGTGGTGCACAATGACCCCGACTGGAGTGTCCTCCCTTCCCGACCTGACAGTGGATCAGCGTGTCTGGGACCTACTTTCATTACTCTTCCTATCTTCTTGCTACGAAGGCTACTTGTACCTTTCCAGGGTTTTCGGTTTTCTTATTGGGCTTTTGTTTTTGCTGATGTCGAGCAAACGCTTCGGGCTGCGGGCGTGTCAGGGCTCAGGCCCAATGCACCCGAAGGTTTCATCTTTCCAAAACGTGTGGGTGAGAGAATGACCGGCGCCGCGTGCCACACTGAACCCCAACATAGACCACAAATCATGGGATGGTTCTTCCTAGGCTCAAGCCGCGAGTTGGTTGACTCGACAACTCCGTACAAGCATCAATGGACATCGCCGCAATGCTCGGCCCGTGAAGCATGTAATTCCCAGCATGAAAGCTGTAGAGAAACACCGTCCGCACCCTGCCAAGATCTCAGGTCTCAGAGAATGAACTCCGTGCAAGCAGAACCCTAAGGAATTTATGCAGTTTCGGCTAGCGTAACAAGTCATTAAAGCATATTGCTGACTACAGCACATATACCTAAGTCGGTAGAGGAGACTCAGCTCTGGGGAAAAGCCAAATTGTGCCACGCCGCACAGCTGGTTCGCCCCATTCTGGATGCCGTCAGGAGCATCACAGGGATTCCTTGAGGGGACTCAGCTAGAGTGTTCTGCAACGTGAAGCGCCAAGCTGGCCCAGGCCCCAAGACATCCAAAACAGAAATACCCGCCCAAAGCATGTTATGAGACCTCTAGGTCGGGGCTCTCTTGGGCTACAGGCTCCATATGAATCCAAAGTCCTTGTCGCTTTGGGTTTCGGCGCTCACACTCGGACAATCCAGGCGAGGGTTGCGGGATTAGAACAACATTTCCTCTCCAGCACGCAGTGCCCGCCAACTAGACTACTGAGATTTCCCCCCGACCTGCGCAACCCCAAATCCTAAACCCTTAAGCTCCTAGCTCACGAGCTGCGAAGCTGCTGGAAACTTCCGCAAAACCTTTGAGAAGCCGCGGAGCTCACTGCACGAGAAGGTGGTGGGCGCCAACGTGCCAGCGGCACCTGGTACTATTTCGTATTAAAGGTTTTTTCGCTCCTACCTAGCAAGGACGAGCCTGCATGCAGGGTAACTTCGAAGTACAGTTGACAGAAGATTTGCATTGAAAGCACAGCACTACAGATATATAAGGGTGTAGGGCTTGGGGGTCAGGGTTTAAGGTTTAGTAGGGCTGAAGGCTTCGCACTGGTGTATTTTTAGAACTTGTGCTGATGGCATTTCAGAAAACTACTCATACATCGACGACTGCTTATGGTTGTTCTTATCATGGGTATCACTGCAAGAAGGATAATGCATGCCGATGTGGGCTTGAGGCTGCGAGGTGCAGGCTGCCCACGGGACTTTAAGAACTTTCGGCTGGGCTTTCATGCTTTCAACCAACTCTGCTGAGCGAACTTCGAGGCTCCGTGCAGCATCGCAACCCTGGGGTAAGGTTCCCTGAAGCTGCATGGCTTCATTGCATGGTTTTCTGGGAATCACCGAAAGCTTCTAAGCCGATGCACCGGCTTACAAATTTCGCAGGCAAGAGGCATCTTAGCTCTGCGACTGTCGGCGTGTATCCGTCTTCGCATTGGGTCCTGAGACGGAGAGACGTAAAGCAGCAGAGTTCGAGACGGAAGCTACAACAGCTACGTGACGGGTATGAGGCTGGTTGACCTGCCACGCGGTAGCAACTCTAGCGGCTTCGAAGCAAACAGCCCAACTCCTGCCGGGCAACCCTGACCCATGAAACCCGCACGAGTAGGTTTATGTGCCACCATGCACCGTGGCCGGGTTCCCGTATGACAACACGCAAAACCGAGATGCCGGCTAAGCATGGTCGCGATGCTTTCGGGTAACTTCTGCTTACATCAACCCTGATCCCCCAAACCCTTTAGAACCTGAAAAATGAAAACAACAACATTATGATAAACCATAGTACACTTGCCTATGATATCTGATGGCACACTATAATCAGACTATCTGACACCGGGCGAGCGGCATGCAAGTCGTGCCATGGTCCACCATGGCCGGATGCGGTAGCCCTGCAGGCGCAACAGAAGTTTGAGGTGACCATGGAGAACTTGTCTCTTGGCATCATGGCCTCTTGCTTGTTTTTGGAGGGGGGAGGTTCAGATATACTCTATCAACCCAAAGCCGTAAGCATCGAAGTTAGACTAACTCGGACTGAGGGCTTCGGGGGTTTCAGGGTCATGCTGACCTTCCCCCGAGACAGAAGAGACAGTAAACGATGCATCCAGCAGTGGGTTGCCACGACTCTCCCATATAGAAACCCTACACCCTAAACCCCTAAACCCTAAACCCTAAACCCTAGAAACCCTAAACCCACCGACCCTGGGTTGCTGAGTTCCCAAAAGCCCAAAACCGCCCTTTACCAAGCCTTGAAGTTTATCCTTGGGGGTTGCACAATGAACAACACCCTAATCTCGAAACCCTGAAGAAAAGAGGGCCATCATAGGATCCCTGTTTAGAGCTCTGTATACCTCCTTGATACAACCCGAAACACCCTATTAAAATAGGCGATTGCTCATGTCAAACCAGCTGCAATCCGAAGGAGTGAGATAACCTGAGGCTTCGGGCGCCCAAGGACAGCCAAACAGAAAGGGCCCTGTTGCCTTAAAGCTTGCGCGAATTGCCCATTTCAGATGCACGAAATCCTGCATTGCCTTCAGTACTCTGAAACTATGGAACTTATGGTGTTAAGCTTAGTATGGACACTGCAAGACTTTGGCCATCAGCAGTATGCCCCAAAAGGCGTGAACTGGTTCTATGCCCATCCTGAGCATCCGCTGCCCAAGCGATTCGCCACGGCGGGCACTGCGCAAGGATTCCTGATTTGCTGCACGGGGATGTTCTCCAAAACCCAAAGCAACATCCAGTAGCATCTCAACAGGACATCCCCATCAGCATCATCATTATCATTTACACTCACCGATAACCCAAACACTTCTAAAGGCAGTTACGAAGATCCCAAAACATCAGGCATACGCCGGACTGGTTTTGGTCGCACGACGCTTCCCTAACGTGCGGAGTCTTAATTTCGATACGTTTAGCTGTTGCTTGAAGGCTCTGGCAAGCGTGAGACCTGCCGATGCCATTGCAGCACGAATCCCTGCACCTAGGACCTAGGACCTAGGCTCTGAGACTTTGAGTCCTCTGGCGCCTCTGACCCTGAGGCCTCTGGGATTTTTTTCTGCGGGCTTTCGGGCCTCTGGCTTTGCCGCGTAGAGGGTCCCTGCACATTGTTTCTGGCCTATCGTATCTTGTACAATCGATATCCTGGGTATGTAGCAAGTCTACCGCGAAAGTGCGTGACGATGTTTCTTGGCTTTAACCTAGTTAGTGGATGCTAGACACCTTGATTTCGGGTGTCCCCCGACATTGCCGGCCGGCACCAATCTACACCCCAAACCCATAGAGCCCCATGCACACTCTAGACTCTAGCATGGTTTTTGCACGAAGCCAACGGTGTTTGACACAATTCACAATACACTTCCGAACTCCTAAAGCCCGAAACTACAAGTAGGAATGAGGCGCAATGTTACGGTACGGGGAGGGCTCCAGGGCCTCAGGAGCTGATGGAATGTGCCCTCCTTGAGTTTGAGCTCAGGTACGGATTGCAAAGGAAAGTGTGCGGCGTGAGCTTCCCCAGTCCTGAGCGCAATGCCCAGAGCAGACCGCGCTAGACCTAAAACCCTGCATAATGCTTCATGGCGCGTTAGAGGCATGGTCTCAAGTACTGCTGTCTGGGGAATGGGGGAATGGGTTTTATTGGGACTACTATAGGGGACCTCCAGAGACTATCATAGGGATCCATTCCCCGATTCCCTACTAAGCACCAGACAGACTGGGCCTGGGGCTATCATGAGCCTTACTTACACCCGTAAGCTGCTTGCACATCCGCCCTCGTGCTCGGCACACTGCTGGTTGCAGATTTTTGCAGGTTACCTATAGTAGTTCCTTTTGTGGTTCATATTTAGAAACCTAAATTCATATTTAGAATCCTATAAGGTAATCCCAAAAAGGAACTACTATGGAGCCTATGGGTAAGGACAACCTACAGTTTTTTCGCCCAAGACACGTTTACGGCCAGCTAAAAAACACGCTCTCGATGGTCTGGGCCTTCGGGTTTTGAGCTCCGTGGGGACAAAAGTGCTCATGTCCCCGACATCCTCGAACCGCCAAACCTCTTATGTCGTACCCAGACAGATCATATGACCATCAGGGGATTAAGCCCCACAGAACATCCGTACTGGGCTTTGGCAATGTCCACAATGATAGTGTTCATATGGACTCTCTGGGCAACTGATTGAACCCGGGCAGGCGGCCTCCCAACTGAAACAATCCAGATACAGCGGCCGTCGCTTGCAACGATCTTTTTTTGCAGGGGGCGTCAGCAAAACATCCCGAAACCTCTATGCCCAGAACCCTCAGACCCCAAGCCACAATCCCTAAAAACAACTTCTTAGAAAGCTTGAGGTTTTACGGGCGCCACCTGGCACAAATGCAGAAGCCCTGAAGCCGAAGCTTCGAAAGGAAGCCGAGCACCTCACATCCCTATTTGCAACAGGCTTCCGACTTCGCCCGGAAGTTGGACGCTGGAAGCCCTTCACAGCACGTATAGACTGTAAACCCTAAACTCCTAGACTCAAAACTTCGAAGCCCTAATCGCAACTCTGGAACCTCCTGGGAAGCGAAACTACCATCAAATGCAGCGCCAGGTGACGACACTGAAGAGAGGCGTGGTTGGGCGTGTACCCGCTGTTACCTCTAGGTAGAGGGGTTCATACAGCGGCTTTACAGCCGTTTTATCGGGTATCAAACAGTGAAACGGGTCATACGGGGCTTAACGAGGCCGTATACGGGGTTCATATTTTCAGGTTCAGGGCAGGGCCCGGTCATGCTGAAACCAATCAGGGGTTGATGGTTTAGGATCGGGGCTTCGGGTGCAGCAACTTGGACACTCTCTTCTTCAACAACCGGGCCCCAAAAAGTTCAAACTTTCTAAGATAGAGCCAATATATAAGGCCAAAAAGTTTAAAGTTCCCCCGTTCACTATCTAAGGACACTCCAGGTTCAGGGCTGAGCGCTTGGAAATTCGGAGTGGGGGGCTTCGGGAGCATCCGGAACACCTTGAACTCTAAAGCTCTGAGGTGAGAGTTCCCGAAACCCTGAATAAACCCCGCACAAGAATCGAACATGAGCCAGATACAGCACAAAACACGTCCGAAGCTTGCCAGACAGTTTCGCAATTCATGGGCCCTGCAATACGATGTATCAGATAACATATGATATATAGAATATATAGCCTAGCTATCATGTTATGAATTCGGGTCTCTTCAATCTCCCCCCATGCAAGTCTAAGTTATCTCTGGGTGGTTCAGGAGTTCAGGGTTTACAGGGGTTTCGGGGTTTATAGCGGCTAGGGTGTTCTCAGGGTTCATTGGAAGGAACCCGAGGCCCATCAGAAATGCCCAAGTCGCATTTGGTAGTGCAAAGCTTTCCCGACTCGATGGAGTTCCTTCATTCCAGCGGATGCAGTGTGTCTGGGTTTGGGGTCTTGGGTCGAATCTTTATCTTTGATTCTGATGGATTTCGGGTGTGAGGCGCACAGTTTTAGGTACGGACACAATAGTTATGCCAATCCATCCTGATCATGCGCGCTGTCGTCTATGGGTTGTCATCCATCGAACCTGCATGTGCGACTTTACTGTTAGGATCTTCTACTACAGGTACCCTAAAGCCGGCACGACGTATGACCCTCTAGGAGTCTAGGTGATCCCAATAGCTGCACCTTCAAAATCCTAGGCACGAAACCCCTAAAACCAACGTTATACGTTGACTCCTAGACCGTTCAACCCTGATGTCCGAGGCCCAAGAGTACCTTCAAAAGCACCTTCGTGCCTCTTCTTCTTCAGAGCACAGGGGCCTCAATAATTACCTATACTATTTTGGGGGCTCCTCATTATAATTATAGTATAGTGGGCCCCTAATTACCTATACTACTTCGACAAAGACCCTCAGTCAGAGAGCTTGGAAAGGAAGCCGAAGAAAGCACCCACTTCAAGGCAATAATATAGGGCCCTTAATCATTAGAAAAATTCGGGTTTTGGGGCCCATTATATAATAGTTATGATAATGAACACCCAAAATAGCATAGGTGATTATTAAGGCCCCTATAGTATCCACGACTGACTGATCAATTCCAATGCCCTCAACACTGCACTACAGGACTTTCACTCCGAAGCTCAGATACTCCGACCAGAACCCTAAAAACCTGCAAGCAAACGAACAAGCACTGAAACCCTGTGTTTCAATTGGCTCGTCCCAGGGGCCCTTCTTCGCAGATTCTGGCTCCGGCGTTGGCGACGCCGCCCTCTGCAGGGCATCTGTCCTGGAAGTAGAACAGCTGGTGGGTTGTGCCACTGATTTAGAGACCTGAATAATTAGGATTTCAATCAGTGTTCAGTTTTAAGGGATCCATAAGGGTTGCAGGTTATGATGGTTAGCACAACAGTTTCCATGGCATAGTGACGGACCGTACGTAATATCCAGAGTAGGGCTGGGGGCGTATTTTATAGTAGTAAAAGCATATAGTGACCAAGGGAACAACATTACTCATTATCGGGGATTCAGTGTTACTGGTTCAGGTTGTGTCATTTCATTAAGCAAATCAACAAGGATTGTACACACTACTTGAAGCATCAGGGGATTTAGTAAGCTCATTATATAATGTCGATACTAACTAACATGCTTACAACTAGCTCGCGAACCTTCAACTAAAGCAGAGGTTAGATAAATTAGTTATACCATCCCTCCCAGCCGGCTGTACTACAATTACTACAATCGACCCGAAGCCATATTCTAATTATTACAGCCTCTATACTAAAGCTTATTTCGCATACCTGGTAAGAATCCTTTAAAGACGCCTTTTAAAGAGCCCCTATTCCAACTACCTGTTCTACATTAAGCTCCGCTGTCCTCGATGCAACTCCAAGACGGTGGCGTAAGAGAGCCGGTCATACAGCTCATCCTCTCAACGGAAGCGTGGTAGCCTCGGAGTCATTGCGGCTTTAAGGGTGCAGGGTTTGCGAATTTAAGGTTTGCCGGTCTGAGCTAAATCACTAACCGGCTGAGGGCCCTGTTTGCCGAATTTGGTAGAGCTCCATAAGCTTTCGAAAGAACTTGTCAGGCTCTGTCTTGGAAGCCCAGGTGATCCCTTCCGCCTAAAACCCCAAAAGCCCTGTACTCTTCAAAGCCCTCCACACCGCAAAGCCTTGAATCTAAACGAACAGTGCAGAAGAACACTGCACCAGAATGTAGACACTAACTGGTACGATGCTTAATACAAGGACCCAGCCCAACTTTCAGAAACTCTCTAACCCGTAAAAGCCTAAGCCCTATAACCCCCAAGAACCAACAACAAACTCTGACAATTGAACAACAAAAAACAATTATGATTCGCATCCTGGGAACCCTCTTTGCACTCAGTTCGGCAGGTCTCACCGGACTCGATCACGGTGCCGTCCACGCGGCCTGGAACCTCAAACATATCTTCCGTTTGGGGCTGGAGGCTTTAGTTTTAGGGTTTGG
The DNA here is from genome assembly GCA_003297005.1 of Symbiodinium sp. clade A Y106. Classification (NCBI taxonomy): domain Eukaryota; class Dinophyceae; order Suessiales; family Symbiodiniaceae; genus Symbiodinium; species Symbiodinium sp. clade A. Next base: position 116,175 of record BGNK01001308.1, on the reverse strand, counting down.
GTTCAAAGGGTGCTTTTAACGGTTTATAATGAGCCCAAAGCAAACTAAGACTAGGCAGTGGTCCTTCCATTCGTAGAGGCGCCTTGGCCTTCACGGAAAGCATGAGAACAAGGTTCGGATGCTTGCAGCCCCCAGTCAAAAACGAAGAAGGCGGGCACCGAAGCACGAAAATGTCCGACACATCTACCGAAATTGGTGCTTTGTGGTAGTCGTGGGGTTTGGCAAGGCTGCCAGCAGTGTAAAGAATTTTTCCGACCTAGGGTTTATTCTTCTGACTCCTAGGCATAAGAAACAGGCGGAACACTGGGGCCCTCAGATCCGAAACTGAAAAAAATTACCATCGCCGTTCCTGCAAGATCCCGCAAGTACGGTCTCTGGTCATCCTCCGGTCCCCCGGCTCCCCCAAGCTGCTGGGCTTGCTTCTTGGATGGTAAGAGCGAGAACAAGAAAGAGAAACCGAGACTGCCCAAGCCTAATTCTAAATCAACTTCGGATTCTCGATGCAAACAGAGACTGCCAAAACCTAGTTGTAAATCAACTTCGGATTCTCGATGCCTACATGCCTCCAAATGCCAGGCGAGGAACGCCCAAGCAACCAGAGCCCTCCTGGTTCTTGGCGAAGGGAATCCTGCAGGGCGCCAGCTTCGAGGTTTTTGGGGGCTTCGGAAGTCCTGGCTTAATGTAGATAGAGGCCTTGATAATCATAGAATAGGGTGCCCGTTATACTATAACTATAATAAGGAACCCTCAAAATAGTCTAGGTAATTATGGCCCCTATATTACGGCTTTTGGAACGAAGGGTTTATAATAAACGGCTTAGAGATGGGGGCACGCCGTCTGCTTCATGGATACGGGACGTGGTCAAAGATGGGGATCATGGCCGCAGGGACTTCAAACAGTGAGCAGTCGAAGCCCCAGCAACTGTTCCAGAAGCCTTCAGGCTCCTAACAGCTCCTAACCTCTCTTCTTCAACAACCGGGCCCCAAAAAGTTCAAACTCTCTAAGATAGAGCCAATATATAAAGCCAAAAAGTTTAAAGTTCCCCCGCTCACTATCTAAGTAACACCACTGCAGGCCACAATTCGCAGGATTCCTTGACTCCAGCACGATTGGAACCCGAGAACGCACACAGCACTGCAGCCGGAGCACGACTTGCGAAGGCGGAAGCACCTGAAGCCTTGTAACACCATATAACCTACAGCCCGCCATGCTGAAACACATTGAAGGCACCCGAAATCAACGAGACCAAAGAGCCTGCGAGGGCTCCTATGCCACACAAGCGCTGTAAGTTAGAGTACAGATGATTCTTGACATCCTTATAACTACCCTAAACCCTAAACCCTTATGACTACCCTAAAACCGTTTAAGATCACATGTAGAGAATCGCAAAACCTTTGGGCCAGAGGCTGCTGGGCCCCGGACGGGCAGGGATCCGGCTCGCACGCGAAGCTGCTGGGAGTCAGCTTCTCCTTGGCTTGAGCATAGGAGATTACGCGAAACCTTGGGTCTTTATATTTAGGCTCTGTTTTAATGAGTCCTACTATTTTGGGGTTAGAGGGCCAGGGTAACTTAATCAGGTTCCTAGATTAGGAGTTTCGGCTGTCACCCCTCAGAGGTCAGGCTCTCAGGGTTGGGAGTTTATTGCCCTAGGGTCTTCTTGCAAAACTATACCTGGTTCAGGACTTGAGGCTTCTAGGGCTTGAGAATGCTCAGAGTTCGAGCACGGTGTATTTCGTGTCTTGTTCTCACCATTTCCAACTTCGACGGCCCCCACTTCTTCGGGTACAGATACTGCGAAGAAACGGCGGTGCCGACTTTGACTACGGTTTCGTCTTCAGCTGTCCGATTTCCGTATATTCTCAGTTTCTCCTGGCAACATACAACTAGGCAAATGCAATGAGCAAACTTCAACATGCGCCATGAGCAAGATGGTGGCATCGATTAGCACTGGCAGCATTTTCTCGTCTCGAAAAGCGAATACACATTGCCTGAATCCTACTCTAAGGGTGAGCCCCCTCAACCCTGGTCAACCCTTCAATCCTGCCAAAACATGATCGAGGACCGGCCCAGAAGAGCCCGGCCCAGCACCACCCCCAAACCCAACCGCAAGCCCTGAGGCTCCAACCCCCACAGTTCTCAAACAAAATGCATGCAGCCTCCTACTGCCATCCATGGCTCCGCATAGCAATCCAGCTTCTTGATGTTGGGAGACCAACCTCAGGGTGCCAATCTTACAAGCGCAAACAACACGCTGACGATAGCAGGGTTTATGCTTCAATGCCGGCGTGCTTTCGATCATAGTGCCCCTCCTCGCAATGCTCCTCTGCTGCTGATGTTGGTGCTGGTGCTGCCGGTGCAATAACTGCAGCAACCGTTACAGGGCTACTACATCCAGCTCATAAAACCAAGTTGCACGTTACGAGAACTTCTTCATCTTTACAATCGCTGCTCCTGTTGCTCCTGCTGATGGCGACAGCACCAGCACCACAAGCGCCAACAATAAGACCGTGCGACAAGCTCAAGTGATGGTGATGCTAGCAGGAGTAGACACTATGTCATTATATACATATATATATATGTATATGTCTACTATTTATCATGAAATTCCACATGACGAGGCATGTGTTCAGGAAGCCATGGTTAGGAGAATGGAGGGCCTAGGGATGGAGGTTTCTCCCTGAGTTCGAATCCCGAGCAAGTACACGGAGCAGCCTCCTCTGAGCACCAAGCTGCAAGTAGGACCAGTTAAGGCTTAAGTGCCTATGTACCTAGTTCTTGAAGACTCTAGGGGCCTTGATAATTAGACGGGGGTTTCAGGGTATGATAGGAGGAGGGTATGCCAAACCGCTGGTATCCCAGCAGCGAATCCTTAAGAACGAGTAACGAGGCGCCCTTCAGCACGAGTCTTGTAAGGCCCGTGTTAAAAACCCTGAAAGCCCTATGTACCGCTGTCAATTTCTTGCAAGCCCGTCAGTAAATTACCGTAACAGCCTGTTCAGCCAAGGAGCCAGGTTTGCAGACTGCAACACAGGCCTGCTGCAGGTATTTACTTGGGGTTCTACGGTACAGGCTTTGGCTTCGGGGTATCATACGGGGATCCGTATAAATATCACACTGAACATCACTAAAAAGCAGGATCCTCCTTCCCTGGACCCTTACCACAATTTCAGGAAATCCCATTCGGACATTTTCTTGCAATGTGAGGAAGCATGGCAAAGTCCTACAAAATCACGCGGCGGGTCGAATGGCATCGCCTCAAGTGTATGTATTGGGTTTAGGATTCAGGACTTAGGGTTGGGTTGAGGGCTTTTGAGGCTTCGAGCGTCGGGTATTGTTTCATTGCCATGAATCACCCATGAGGGCCCTCCAACCAGAAGGAACATGGGAAACCCTGGGGTTCTCTCTTCGCACTGTTAGCTCAGCAAGTTCGTCAAAGCCTTGCCCCCAAAGACCATACTTGGAAAGGCTTTCGGTATCTTTCGGGCTAACTTGAGCTTTAGGGTAGGGTATGAGTTTACGAAAAGGTCTCGTCTGGGTCGCTGGGTGTCGTCCTTAAACCCTGAAGCCTAATGCCTAAGATGTGTCCTTGCCGGAATCCACTTTCTGGCCCATGCGGATGCCACGGCAGCCGTTCCCAGCAGCTTGCCTTAGGCTTGGGGTGTAGGATGGTTCCATTCGAGGATTTTGGATAATCGAAAAACCCAGAGACTCCAAAACCCCTTACGTAATTAAGGAATATACCTTAAATTATAATAGGATCTCTGATATGATTTAAGGTATATTCCTTAATTATGGGGTTGTGGAGAACTACCCCTGAGGGTCCGAAGTGCCCCGTACAAAAATGCACGGTACAAGGTAATGATTGTAGACCAGTACTCTATTCTTTTCAGCCTGCATCGAAGTTCTGAACCATCTACCTTGACCTGTGCAGCCTCCAATTCCCTCTTTCATTCTATATAAGTTTGAAGTCCGCCAAGTAGGTTTTGTGGTTCGAGGGCGAAGCAACTGAGTTTAAGTTCCCTTACAGCAGGGGTGTATCGTAAATGATACCGTTTCTGTCCTATGGCAACTTCGAGTCAAGTCCTTAACAAGAGCCCGGTCATGAGGGTTTTCTTGCTCTGAGATCTTCCAGTCTTTGGGGTTTCACTAATGTAGGGGACCTTAATAATTAGAGTAGGGTTGTGGGGCCCATTATACTATCACGATAATAAGGAACCCCCAAAAGAGTATAGGTAATTATTTAGGCCCCTATATTAGCTCGGATGTTTCGGAGGTTTTCCAAGCTGCTTCCTAAGAACCTATCGGCGTCTCTCAGCAATTGCAACGGCCTGGCGGGGCATGCGAGAACATAGCATTGCTCCTAGTAAATCGTCCTAAATGCCGAATACTGGTACCTACCTAGACCCCATAACCTCAAAATAAGAGGGATATGGTACATACACGGGTCTTTTAGGTAAAAGACTGGTTTTGCAACAAACTTTAGGGACCGTACTGCCTCGAACTTCTCTCTAGCATGATTTCGGATAGTGATCCTTCACACGGAATCCAGAATTCTAAACTACACCGCTCGGACCCCGAGTCCTTATTGACGCATCTTGAAACCCGGCTGCTCGATCTCCGGAATGGCGCACGGATTCGGAACACAGGTGAAAGTCGCCTCGAGATGATTTTAGGACTTTCGGCCTCAGGGTAGGGTTGGGGCTTTAGCGTATAGCGCTAGAGACCCAGCATAACTAATTGGACGAGAAACCTGCAGATCCCTTCCTGCCGGGGGTCACTGGAACTTGGAACTACGACGAATACAGCCTGTGTCAATCCCGAATCCCTGCATCTAGGGCATCTAGGGGCCTAGGTGATCGTCATAATGCTGCAGGGGCGGGAAAACGCCGAACGGTTTCTGCATCTTGCGGTGTATGACCACGTGCAGAGGAGGTTTCAGAGGTTGGGGCTTGGTGTCTACTGTTTCAGGAATTTCGGCCTTTAGGCAAAATAGCAAAAATTCCTAATGTCCTAAAATCCCGGAAACTAGTGGCCCGGGATCCCTGAATTTCTGAAATTCCTCAAATAATTCCTAAAAACCCTCAAATTTCAGACTTTTAGGATTTTAAGAAATCATCTTTCACCCTTAGACCGTCTTGAACTGCAGGCGAAGCTGCAGGCGTGAATGTTGCAGCGGTGCACGACAGGGATGCCACTGAGGGTGTGTAGCCAGCCTCGATTCGGGGTTTCGGGTTTGAACTTTACGGTTTTCCGGGCTTGAGGCCCGATCACCCCGGGAAGTTCCCTAAACCCTAACCCATCCTGACCCCGAAACCCGGTGCTTTACTCACAAGCTCAATCCTCCAGCTCGGACATCTGAAAGCCCAAAGCCTAGGGATCGAGTGTAGGGTTCACCTCAGGATTTTCTGGATTCCCTATAAGGTTTATAGCAGCTGTCATGTAAATACGACAAAGACTTAACAGTTCCGCCCTCCCGCCCATAGCATGGAACTTGGGCAACTCAAGCCCTTAAGCGAACGTTCGGGTGCTGGGTGTCTGGATGTATGGGCTTAGCGTGTCGTGAAAGCCTAAAGACACCCCCGTCTCAGCTCGCATGCAAACCAAGAAGCCAAGCACTGCGTCGTGCAAGCAGACCTGGGTGGCAACACGGCACTGGAGCTTTCGAAATGAAACCGTCAGCAGGTGGGCAACGTAGAAACTGCAAAAAGATTCAAAAGGTCATGGCATGATTCCTGCAAAGCCGTGTATATTTGCATCCTACGCGCCCCCAAACAATGCGAGATAGGCTTGACATTCGGGCCATGGTGAGTGCACATTGGGGGACAAAATTGGGGTGCCCTTGTCTTAAACCGTCGTCCCGGAGCCCTATCCTGAACCGAACCTGCCACGCTATGGACGCTCTTTTGACTTCGTGACTTCGTAAGCCGGGGGCTGCAAGATGAGATATGAAGTTATAGGGATGCCATGTAGACTCCCGCCGTGGGTAGGTCTTGGGAGAATGCGGGTTCGGGCATTCATACATGAGGTGAGCGACACACCATGCATCGAAGGATTTAAGAATGAGTGTCGGATTTGGGGGGAGTCGGGTGACCATGAAATCTAAACCTCTAACGCTAAAATCCTTTTTGTGCCCTTTAGCGTAGAACCTTAAACCCCTTAGCAAGCCTCCATCCCCAGACCCTGTAATGTAGACCTCTGATCAATAAGTCCCGTCTGGATCAACTCGGGTCCAAGACTTGATCGCTAGCACGAGCTTGCCGCAGATAATGTTAGCGCAACCTTTTCGAAGTTCGAAGTCCACTCCGGAATGAGATCCGAACCAGAAACTAAGCGAAGCCGAAGAATACCCTACATCCTAAACCCAGCCTGGACCATGAAAGCCCCGCAGCGCAAAACCCATCATCTTAAGATCCCACAGCCATTCACTACTGCCGGGGCACCCTGATGTAATAAGCGGCCCCTCCTGACAGGGACCCTTGCGGTGGGCGAACTCCACCTGCGGCACACCATGAGACCTATAGATCCGTAAACCTACATCCTACAAGCGTATGGCTCAAGCTTAGGAAGGAAACCCCCAAATCCACGTGGTATGACTGCAAGGCTATTGCTGCCGTGTATAGAGAGCTGGTAAATTGGCAGGTTGTTGGGATTGAAACTTTGGGTTGTGATCGACGGGTATTCTTGCGGGTTGGGGCCGTAAGCGTCTGATTCTGGGGCTTCAGGGCTTTCGAATTGTGGATTTGTTCTTTTTCGAAATGTCTCAGCGGCCTCGGGGGGGTTTCAAGGCGTGGACTCTCTAGATCGGGCATGCTTTGCCACGGATAGGATTTCAGGTCGCTCGCATTGCAGGGCTTGTGGCTGCAGTGCTTTCAGGATTCAGGGTTGAGGGATTTGGGCATACAGCGTTGGGGATTCCGGGCATGAGGGTTTCAAATTCTTCCATTCAGGGAACCCAAGGCCAAGCTCAGAACTGAACAAGCTCGGCCTTAAGACGCGAAGTTGACTTCTATAGGTGCCTTGAAATAACCAATATTTCTTCAAAACAACAAAAAGGTATGATATAGGAATAATACTACTAGCTCATCAAGTCTCCATGTCACCCGATGTTATTGGGCCCAGCTGCTCCTGTCGGTGCCGGGCAAGGATCCGGATTGCAAACGACCTTCCCAGGACACCCACTGCCCGTCAAAAACTTCTTCGTCGAAGGGACTTGGCCTTGAACACAGGGCTAAATATAGCCGCCTTAATGATTAGAACGGGGTTTTTTTTAGGGTGCATGATGCTTTACTTATATTAAGTTACCCCCAAAATAGTAGTGGTGCAAGAAACCCGGTTGGAACGTGCAAAATAGTATTCGGAATGGTTTAAGCCCCAACAGTACATGAACCTTTACCCAGACCCCCGGGAGGATCTAGAAAGTAGATCCCCTATTTTGGGGCCCTATACTACTAAGGGTACTCTATAGGAACCCCCATTAAGGGATCTACTTTTTGGATCCTCCCGGGGGTGTGGGTAGTCGACCAACATTGCTGGCACGAGAAACTGGGACCGAAACCCTTTGGCCCCCAAGCAAAAAAAGGTTTAGGGTTTAGGGAAGGCTCTGTTCAACAGTGAGCCCCGATAAGTTCAACCTGTCTAGCGATTCTACTCTAGACAAAATACATCCACTCATGCATACATACATACATACATACGTACATACATACATACGTGCATACATACATACCTACATACCTACAAACCTACATACCTACCTACACACATGCATGCATGCATATGCAAACAAACAAACAAACAAACAAATATATATATATATATGTGCAGAAGTTTGGAGTTCTCCCATTGGCTATGTCAGAGAAGCAGTGCTGCAAAGTCTGGGAGAGCCAAATCTGAGCTTTCCAGTCCAAGGCACAGTGGCCGGCGAGAACACAGCATTGCGGCAGCTCCTAATGGCATATAGGGTCTAGGGTTCAGGGCTTCTGGCTCTGGTTCAATACCCGATGGGCACAAAAATACAGGCCTTGTCGGAGTTCTGCAGCCTTTCACTCGGAAAGGCTTATCAAACAGAGGAGCTATCTTTGCGGTCGCAGGAGAGCCTTGCGGTAGACTATACACTGATGTGAGGCCTGTTGCCTCGCAAAAGCCTAGCAGGCAGAAAGTTTGCGGTCCGAAATGAAGGACTGGAACCGCGAAAGCTTAAAACTTTGGGCATGTAGGAGTTTAAGGTCTGTTGTCTTGTAGCCGTGTTGCTTCTGATTTTTCGTGTCTTCAAGCACTCAAGAAAGGGTTCTAAATTGACGAACACGGCAACATCCGAGGGCATCGCCCTGAAGCTCCAAGCTCTAAGCCATTCAGCCCTACACCTCCAGACCCTTGGTTTAGGGTTTAAGGGTTTAGGATTTAGGGGTTTAGGGTTTATGTAAACACTCATACCCTGTATCTCAAATCTCAAGCTCCCAGACCCTGAACAACGAACCCTCCCCACACTCTTGAGCCCCACGCCCTTAACAAAATCCTGCTTTTTGCCCAAGTGTCATGGATGTTACTGATGGAGTGTAGCCCGGCCCGCACTGAGTGGTGCAAGATGTGAACGGGAGGATCTTATCGGAAGCCTGGCATTAGAATGTTTTGCAAGAGCTGAAGGGTTTCTGTGTCATGTTTATTGTGAGTGTGTCTTAGTGGATTCTACAATTGCCTGGTAGGTTGCGGGGCAGAGTTCTTTACGGCTTGCGGTCTTCGAGAATTTATATACGATGTAGTGCTTAAAGGTTTGGGTATGTAGGGGTCGCAGGGAAGAAGGCTTTCACTGTTTGTCATGGATTCGGGTCCCTCAAACCTTAAACCTTCCATCCTGAAACATGGAAACATACGCCCGAGCAAACTTCTACAAACCAGACCTGATAAGTAACCTCTCTACAGCCTTCCGGGAAGATCACTTACAGGAGCTGCGAAACGTAGGGGTTTGGTGCTTGGGAATGCTTAGGATTTAGCGGGGTGGGACGGTTCAGGCTCTAGGTTGGCGGGGACAGCTGACACCCACTCCAGTAGGACGCTTATGTGAGCAGAGATTCCCCATTTTTCTACGAAGGGCAGCCCTGAACCCCTTAATCTTTAAACCCCAAACCTTGAAACCCTATAAACCCCAAGCCCTTCAGGCTTTAGAATGGCGTTTTGGTGCCCTACTTATAATAAGGAACCCCCAAAATAGTATTGGTAATTATTTAGGCCCCTATAGTAAAGTAAGTGGGCCTCCTTGCAAACGCCGGTCTGCGCTGCGTTCTGCACCGTGGGCACAGGGCAGGGGGCCTCGCCTCAGTGAGATCGCGGCTTCCTTTTCCGGGCGCCCAGAGGTTCCGAAATCGCCCCAGGAAGTACTATTCAATTCCTTCAAAACTTTCAGTTATCAGTCGCCCTATATATTGGAGACCCTCGGTGTTCAAGGAGTCGGAAGCAGATTGAAGGCCTTTTCAGTTTTCGGCTGGGGTTGTTCAAGCAGGCCTTTGGGCCTTAAGGCTTTGGATCAGGGTTTGCGGCTTAGGATGCTTCATCGGGGAGTTTAGAACCGCCCATCCAACTTTGCAAGAGTCTCGAAAGTAGGGAGTTGAAAGGCTCCAGCAGCTCTAGCTGGCGAGGGCAGCAAGACGGGTGCCCAGCGACGGGGTGTCTCTCTCGGAGGTATGTTTCGGAGTATGATTCCTGTATGCTCCGGTGGTGTGTTTGGGGGTAGAAAAGGTGGCACCAAGTCTTGGTATGTGGACTGCCTATAGGGGCTTTCAGGTGATGGTCGTCATAACAAACAACTCCGCTTCTTTGGGCAATCGCAAAATCCATATAAAAGGAATCATCAATCAACAAAGAATCAAACTAATAACAAACACCAGAAGCTGTCAAGTGTTGTCGGGGCTGAGAGCGGTCACCCTGACTAGTGTGGGTAAGCATTCGGGCCCTATACTATCTGCAAAGTAGCTTCAAGGCCGCCACAGGACGAATCGAAACCTCTCCCAACCGCTGAGATCCGACACTTCCAATTGCGGACTCTTCCGACACTGCTACGCTATGCAGCTCTCTAAAGAAGAGGGCCATGGCACGCATCAGGTCACCTCTTACTAGTGCGGGAATGCAATTACACCCAAACTTCCATCCCCGAAAATCCCCACCATGTACAACGAAACACTATGACTGTGAAGGAAAAAATGGGCTGGCATCCAAGCTGCAGGTGAAGGTTGCCGGCGTTAGCCTGCAATGTCATTCACATGGCAGAGTCTTAGGTTCTGGACTTGGGCTTCACATGCTTCAAGATGCTTCATACATACTCGATTCCATGGAATTCGTGGGCTAGGCTGTATGAGCATTGAAGTGTTTGATCGGATCCGTCAAGGTGCTGGAGAGTTGAAGCAACATAAGGCATACCGTGGACAACCGGTCGCACCGAGGTAGAAAATGCACAGACACAGACCCGTGAGCCCTCACCCTGAACGCGGCACAACAAAAAGCAGGTGTCAAGCAAGGCCATTTCGATTTGTAGATTTAGCTTCAGCACTTGGGGAAGACACGAGGGATGACGCTCCGGAAATCTTGTAGGATATCCGGCGCTTGCGCTTTGGACTCTAAGCCGTAGCAGACGGACAAAAAAAGATGGCATCTGATTACCCCAAAGCCTCCCTCGCCCCAAGTCCCCCAAACTGCTACACCTCTTGGCCGTGTAACCTGGGAGCCTACACCTTTCTTAGGCCGAAGTCTTCAGCCGCGAGGCGTCTGGGCGTAGCAGCGCAAAACATCATCGGATCTATAGTATCCCTCCTGGTGCTTGGAGGTTCATGGGTAGTTACAAGTAGAGTTAAAAGTCCCCTAATATTGGCTATCATTATAGTTACCCTACTTAGAACCCCACTTATAACTACCCATGGACCTCCAAGGGCTGGTGGGGCTCCGAGGTTGCGGACTTGCAGACTCATGCTTCTAGGCAGTCTTGTGTACACGTAGACAGGCGCATACATGGGAATGTATACAACGGACATCTGTTGTGTATATGTACATTATGTAGATATACAAATGTATGTATGTATGTGTATATATATATATATATATATCTTGGGCTACGCAGGCCATGAGGCAAATGGACAGCAACCTAGCGAAGCAAAGACTACGTGAGACAGGCTGACGTCTGCGTCACTGTTCTCTTGGCTCCGACATTTCCCTCACGTGAGATTACGTTTTCGCATCCGTGCTTGTAGAATCTGCAGCCCTGCACTGCCAGCACCTGCTTTCTCCGACACCGGTTAAGACTCAGAACCCTACCCGAATTAAGAGTTTAGCCCATGGGCCGTGAAAGCCGAAATTCTGGACCTTTCAGCTACTATTTTAGGGACTGTACCTCTTTTATCTTAGGTTTTGAAGCAACAGGGAGAACGATGCAAGTCCTCAAGACACTGTAGTCACAGGGGTATGGACGATCGAAGCAGAGATGTCTTGGGGACATAGGATGACTGTAACATATACCTTGACCCCTCTACACTTCCCAAAATCCGAATCGAGCAGGAGGCAAGTCCTTGCACTGCGTGGTGCAGACGAGTCCAGATTCAATAACTGCGGCGCCCGTGTCGGGGCCTTCCTGGCGTCAGGGTTTAAGATCTTCGGGTTAAAGGCGTCCGAACCTCCTTTTCTTCAGGTTAAGTCTGAAATGCTCTTTGAAGGGTCGATATACCTACCCCTTGTTCCCAGAACCCTGAACCCGAATGCCCCGCAGGCTGAACCTGCAAAAACCTCAGAGGGATACGAAGCCTGACCGCCCTGCCTGGACCTTCCCATTCAAGGCTTAGGAATTTGATTTGCAACAACACGCTCCGTGTCTATATATGCAAGAGAGAGAGACAGAGAGAGAGTGCGAAATGGAGGGAATCATAACTAACTGAAACCAATAACTTTCTGGATCGTCTCCAATATCTGTTAGTTCAGGATGCGTTCTTGGATGACACTTGCTACTGCGCATACCTGACCACGATTTAAGAATGGATCTTGGAAGAAACCCTCTAAACCCAAGGAAGGAAGGATCTGTGGGATAGCCTATAGCCCAGTCACATCCATTCTGAAATCCAGCATTCCTAAACTTGAAACCCGAAAAAAAACCCTGAACTCCAAGCCCTGAACCCGGAAAACCTCTCCAAAATTTGACTCGAAACGCCCCCTCCCCAACCTTGCAGCCGCTCTGGAGTGCGTTCGCTACTGTGAGGACGGTGCATGGGTTGGCGCTGCAGCTGAAAGCTTTCCTGGCGGTGTCGGTTTTGGGGTCTTGCCTCCCCCAAAAAGGCGCAGGAGCACTGCAAACTACGATTCAAAGGCGATTGCGAGAAACAGCGACTTGGCATCAATTTCTACAAAAAGGACGGATGAGGAGGGCTATATTGGGATTTGGGTGCCAAACACCAGAGTCGAATATCTGCGCCTGAATAATTGGTAGACTTAGCCTCTCCCAGCTGTGTAGATAGCATAGACAAGCGCCCCAGACTCATAAGTAGCGAGCCTCATGCTTCACTTAACCTCTCACCTAGGCTGCAAACCCGACGTGCAGGCTTCAAAACCAAGTGGCGGCTCGAAATCGCCGCCCTCCTGACAGAGCAACTTCTCCACCGAGGGTGAGAAGCCTCGAAGTTGCGATGATTGGGTACAGCACTGCGTATTTTTTCCCTCCTACTTGGCAAGGACGAAGCCCGCATTGCAGGGTATCTCGGTTGAACTGTTGACTACAGCCATGTTCAAGTGAACGATCGTATAGGGTTGGGGGTTCCGAGTAATCTCGGAAGAAACTCTGTGGTGGGGTGATGCAAGGTTCTACAAGTGTCTTCGGCGATGCTCCTCAAGGACCCATCGGCCGTCTGATTCTCTAGCATGCTCTCTAGCAGGCCTGGCTCCTCCGAGCACGCCCCCCCTAGAGAAGGCGAGACTCTGGGGCCTGAACAACATGACCGGGATGGACGGGAACACCCTACTAGTCTGTTATAGGGACTGTAAGAACTGACATATTGTTACGGAAGTCCTACAGTCCTAAGCCTTGCATGAGTCCTATAAACCCGGGTGTAAAACCTAGGCGACCAGCTGAGCTCCGCACTACAGTCCGTGTCAAGAGCCAATGCAAACACATGTAACAACCAATGCGCACATCTACACACAGACACACACACGCACACCAAAGATTATCATTACAACGTTAAACCGTTAGACTCTAATATACTAGAACATACTTTGCTAGACTGCAGTATTCTAAAGTGTACTACACTGTACAATCACCACACCAGAAGCACGAGCAACACCCTGACCCTCAGCTTCGCAACAAGAGCACGAAGATGTAGGCTGACTATACCAAGTGTCGGCTTGTTCGAGCTTTAGGGAGTTTTAGGTTTAGGGTGTAAGTTTTGCGGAGGCTCTCTCACAACTCGGACATGCCAAGCGCGGCCATTCGGTTTGCAGTCGGGCAACCGGAGCAATCCAGGGACAAGAATAAGCAGGTGTAGGGGTTAGGGCTAACAAACGACATCAAAAAACCTTACGGCCCTACAACACTCTAAAGTCTCTAAAGCCCAATCAAACTCCAGTTGGCATCCAACACAAAAGCCGGTCACATCCCAAATCCCAAAGGAGTTCAGAAGTCTGAACGTAGGCCCGGGCCTTTAAGACACTGGGTCTTACACTCCTTGCCGGGCCGTGTCATAACCTGGGATGGCTCTGCGTAATGCGGTTTGGGGTTTTCCGGGTGCTAGGGCGGTTTCCCCACCCTTTAGCTCTCAGGGCTTAAGATCTTAGGGCTGATGGTCTCGGCGTCTCGGCGGGGTTGAAGCAGAGTTTCGGGTTTCGAGAGGTCTTGTGCTTTCAGAAAAGGCTTGCGGCACAAGGCTCCCCTTGAACTTTGCCAGGGTTGAAGCAAGGAATCGGGGCTCGGGTTTCAGGATTTTGGTGTTTAGGGTATGTTCAGGAAGCCATGAACAGTCTTAACGTTTCAAGTGTTGGAGCTTCGTAAGTAGGTCCGTAAGCACCCGGATTCAGGGTGTCTGCGTAAAGTGGCTTCGAAGCCACTTACTGCTTCAACTGCTCCTGCAATCATGATGTGGCGTTTAAAGTGTCTCTGGTTCGGGTGGCCGTTGATGGCTCCTTGGGACGGCTGAGGTCTTGGGACTGAGGCAAAGGACTAAGGATCATCAGCAAGGATGTGAGCTTCTTCCGGCAAGCCATGCATTGGCTTTCTCTTCCGAGCAGCAGTGGGGCAGCTTCCGTTCGAGGCCATCTTGTACACCTCTGGGGCCTTGGCTCAGATGGGTTTTAGAAGCGGGTTCGGACAGGTTCAATAGTGTAAGGTCTTCACAAGTCTTTCCCGGTATTTCGGGCTTAAATTAGATCAAAATTCAGGTGTTCACCCCCACACCGCACTTGTAAGTAGAGGTGCTAATAATTAAGTCAAGGCATTTAGGGTTCAGGGCTTTGAGACGCCAGCTTTGAGAGTGAAACCACCAGTGCCAGGACCACCTCTCCTGAACTCACTATCGGCTTAAAGTACAAAAATGGCAATTTCAAGTTAGCTCTGAACCCTAAACACCTCTGTAAAGCCTAAACCTTCAACCCAGGGTTCGGGGTTTCGGATATATGAGGGGGTTGCTCCCTTTTCGTTCCCCGGCTCAGCATCCAACTCGGCATTGCTTCTCGCCCAGGCTTTCTGGAGGATTCCTGAGGCTGTCTTCTTCAATAATTAACCATAACGATACTTATCGTAGCAGTATTGGCAATCTGATTCGTTCTGATTATGCTTAATGTCAAACTATTCTCATTGTCATTACCATTTTCATTATGAGTGCTATTATGATTATCATTACTATTGCTGTCTATGACTATTATTGTGGAGGCTCTCTTCTACAAGAACGAATCACCAACAACTCTCGGATTCAGGATTTGGGGCTCCCTCTTCTCGCGCGAAGGTTCACCTTGTTCGGTCGTTTTGCCTCCTCTTCGTAGGTTTAGGTTTAAATACGGTGTGGAAGGCTCTGAGAATGTGGACATTTGGGCTGTTGGGGTTTAGTTTGTGACTCCTGACAGCTTAGGGCTAACAGGGTTTTCACTCCCAGACACGGCTTTTCAACCTATGTGAGATATGTGCTTCGAGTTTAGGGGATTCAGGTTGTTGAAGGCTAGGACTGGGAGAACTGCTGGGCTAGAAGCCTTCTGGTTCGGAGCTTGCGGCCATTAGGGTTTCGGGGTTGGGAAGTGATTTTTGTTCAGGGTCCATGAGCTCCTGAACCTTGAGGCTCCGAGGCTCCTGGGGGCTTTAGGTTTTAGGAGCCGGGGGCTTGGGGTTCGGGGCTTCTGTGCGGCTGGGGGGGGCTTGAGGGTTTGGATTCTGTGTCGGCAAGGGCAGGGGGCAAGGTGTTTCTAGAAGATGATGGCAAAAGGCGCTGCCCTAAACGATCAAGTAATTATGGCATTTCTGGTGTATTGGCAGTTAGCTCTCCGCGAAGTCATTGTGCACAAAGGTAGACAAAGGCATACAAGTGCACATACATATCTGTTAGTATCTGTTTATACCATTACCAAACCTTACCAACACCGTAAATCCTAAAACACTCTCAACTAACCAAAGCACCCCAAACCCTCATGGAGGGAATGAGATATTCTGTGGTAGCCCCCGTGTTAACACCGCTCTCAAAAACCCTTAATATTCAGGCCTGTATCCTGAACTCTGAATAACTACGAAAGCCTCATAAATACCCTCAGAAAGCCCTGACTCATCAAAGAAGCCACCCTTTATGCTGCAGCACCATCTTTCGTGAAACAGCTCCCCTTCATGCTGCAGCTCCGCTTCGCTAAAGAAAGCCCCCTTTCATGTTGCAGCTTGAGTTCTGGACGCCACAGCTGCTTTTAACTCCGCAGGTCTTGTCCTCGTTCAAAGCACATTCGGATCCTCGGTTGAAGCAGCTCAGATTCGGAGGCCCGCACTGTATAAGATTTTGATACGAAGATAGGTAGAGATATAGAAACGAACATTATAGGATATGGGAAAAGATACTCAGGTAAACATGGATGTCGAGATATAGAGATTTAGAGATAGAGGTCTAGAGAGAAAGAGCAAACATGGCACACAAACATGTAGAAATATAGTGTTTTGAAGGGGCTTGTAGTGTTTGGTTTACAGTATTTGTCGGGATGTTGATGTTTTAACATGGACTATAATCGGGGCATGTGCGGTGCTTCCTGATGCGGCTTGGTAGATCCCTGTACCCAGGTGTGAATAGTCGCCACGGCCTTCGAACTACCGCTGATGCACTCCGGTTCACGCTCGGCATGCCCAGCTTGAACCAACATCCGCAGAGGTGATTGGCTGCCCACCCGAAACCCTGAAACCTAAACCTGTGTAAACAACAACCACAGCCCAGATGCCACGGCCATTGTTCTCGTAGTCCGGGTCAGCTGCCTCGGCCCGAATCCCTCTGCCCCGCAACCTGAAACTGACCTCCAGAGTCGCGGAAGCGGCATAGCCTAAGTAAGAGGATGGCACAGAAAGCCCGAAGCCAGCAGCTAGACTCCTCACCCCAAAAATCCCGGAGATATGTTTAACTTGCAAGCCCACAGACCCAGTACAAAAAACATCTGGCACCCCGACATCCCTTGCCAGTTTAACCATGAGGTGATGGACCCCAACGCCCCGAACCTTAAAACCTGAGCACTGAAAGAACAAACCAAGCCTTCGCCCAGGGTTTTGTGCTAGTGTTTGTACCACCCGCAACGAAGCTCTATCTGATACTATCTGAGGCAGATCCCCGCTCCGCAGTATCACTTGCCACAGTATTGAGAAGCCTAGCATTTCCTCATGAAGGGCATGCTACTGCTTCGTAACACGCTACTGTAAACCCTAGTTGAAGTTGAACCCGGTTGAACCCGCCGCAGCCCCGCACCAAACTGGAACCCAGACCTGACTCTCGAACAACAAAGCCTCACGAAACGGCTGGCAAGCTGCATAGTAACCGTTGCAGCCATCTGGAGCTAAGTCCTGCCGTGACTTACAAACTTGTTTGTCCAGTTTCCAATAACTGGATATCTCCTGCTATACTGTATTCTAGTGTAATCTGATAGATTATGGAGTTGGCAATGAATTGAGGTGTCCTTCTTCCTGGGAGAGCTCTGACTCTTTGGGATAAAACGGGCGTTGCACTGTCATCTGCTCGACTTTTATTTGCAGCTCCAAAGCCTATACCACCGAGCCTATAACCCCATACTTAAAGGACAACAGCCGCTAGCAGCCGCTAGCTCTTGAATACGGCACTCATCCTAGTGGTTGAGCTCCCTTCCGCTACTGATCGCAACCTGTGAGGCAAGGAATATGAAATCTGTTCGAATTTTTTTTATTTTTAGCTAGGTCAAGCTTTCTAAGGGCGTGCAGCAGTTGATGGGGTCGTTCCAGCAGCTATTGGCGGGAAATCCCCAGAAATGACTCCAAATTTTACCTACTCTATAAGAAGAAGCTGAAACGGGCCTTGCAGGCGGGTAGACCTTTGGAGCCGTCCCCGCGTTCCTGGAGAAGCTGAGACTGGCTCACTGATTGAGGGTTTCTGGTGCTTTTAGGGTCAAGGGGTTTGGGACAGTGTTGCTTCAGGGTATTTTAAGGGTTCGGGTTTAGGGGTTTAGTGCCTGGACGGTCAGGGCTTTCGGGGGGCTTAAGGTACCACATTCTGTGTGGTAATCACTCAAGTTTGCATTGGGTGCCTATTTCTTCTAAAGCGCCCGCGCGGACATGGACCAAACACGCAACTCGACTGATGGCAATTCTACGGGCATGTGGTGGAGTTCCGCAGTCTGATGGAGTGATCAGATAGAACTTGAAAAGGGCCACTTGCACTCTACTTACACCCCGATACACCGGGATCGACCGAAACCCTCAATTGCGTTTAACACTTTGTTCCAGCGAGCTGAAAACATGCACCCCGCAAACACACCTAGAACTTGCGGGTTTCGGGTCGAGGGCCCGGTGCCGACTAGAATCGAATGCCTCAACTCCTCCCTGAACCAGCTGCAGCTGCCCGACATTCTGTCTGAACACGAACCACCAAGCTATCTCCTGCTGTCCCTCCCCTTCGCAGCCACAAACCTGCACATGCTGGCCTAAAAACCTCGTCTGTCGTCTGCAGTCCTCTGCGAAAACGCCGGTGCAGCGAAGGAGGCATTCGGCCTTCTGACTCACGATTTCAGCTTTTCGACTTTTGACAGCTTCCGGTCTTCTGGGGGAAAACACTTCTTTGTATGCGTTTGACGAGGCGCCACGCAGGGAAGTCTACTAAGCTTTCAGCTCCGGCTCCCCGTGCCTGCAAGATAGGGTTTTAAAGATCGCCGAAGCTGTAGGACATGAAGCCCCTGAAGTGACCATGAAACTCAAGGCCTTTGAGCAATAGTTGAGAAGTTTTTTGGGGGCTTCAGGGCTGAAGGATGCAACCGACCAGCCGTCTGTACAGAAACCCTCGACCTTTCCGGGTTTAGGGTTTTCAGGGCGGAGGCGTTTGCAGCGCTTTTATGGGTACCGGGAATTGCCCGGGCTTCCGCAACAGGATCATGAAGTCTTACACAGCAGCATATCCGGGTATGAGGCTCTTCTTTGAGTTCGCGTTTCTTAAGGCAAGCGCATGACGTTGCGATATGTTGCGATAGACACCACTCTTAACTTAAGTTGAAACTCCTTCCTGCTGGCAAAAATCATGTGCAGGCAGCCGAACACACAATTGAATCAGCAAGGGTTTTCGAAAGGGGAGGGTGAGGGAAGCTGGGACATCATTCAGGTATAAGGGAGGCTCTTTTCGCTACGAAAAACGGTCCAGCGCGTCAGCAATGGACCTGGAAAGCTGATAGAAACATCGCAACAAAACATGTGCCACCACTCAAGCCGGATATCATAATATGGAAATACCCAGGCACTGTCGGATCCTGCTACAACCCTCAACGGTGGGGCTGTCACGAGGCTAGGAGGGAGAAGGGACGGAATCTCCACGACCTGAGTCTTAAATTGCGAGGCTCGGCTCTGGGCAACACGTGCCCATACGTGCCGTGGACACGAAAACCTCACGACCCCGAAAACACGAAGCTCCGAAACTACAAACCCTAACAGCGAAACCCGCACAGCCAAGGCACCCCCGACTCGCATTTGTCCGGGTCGTCTTTGTTCGGCAAACAGATCTGGCAAGATTGGCGGCGAGTGGCTGTGGCGATTTCGGAGGACTTCGGCCACCTATTGTGAATTTGCACATTTCTGGGTATGCCACGACGAAGAGCTAAAAAGCTAAGCGGCTAGGCCGTAATTCCCAGAGGTGGCTACCTAAGCAGTGGTTTTTCTCTGAAAAACCCAGAGGCTCCAGATATAGTGCCATTATGGAATTAGGCCCCAAAAGACCATCCTTGTCAGGGTTTTAGGGACCTAATTCCATAATGGTACTATATATGGAGCCTCTAGGAAAAATATCGGGGGTCTAGCTGCAACGCCCCTAAGAGGCCCGAACAGAGGCCCCAAGAGAGAGAGGCTCCGGCCTTGAAGCCTCCACCACCGAAGCCGCAGTCCTAGTTCATGCTTAGGATCGTATCTTAACATATTAATATAACTTCTATTCCTTATGAGGATAGGAATATAACTTCTACTCCTTATTGGGTTCAAGGGATTGTACTAAAATTGCTAAAAAATATGTAACTTCTATTCCTTAAGGGGTTTAAGCACCCCATAAAAAATCTAAAATGTTACCCAAGTATGAGAAAGAGTCGTGATGAAGAGGCCAAGAGCAATTCGTGACCAAGGAGCACGGATCCACGCCTCAGGGTTTTAGGGTCTACTATAATACATAATTCTATAAGACGAATATTCAAACTTCTATCTACGTTAGGGCGTGGGGCTTCGGGCGTTTCGCGCTGGAGCAAGTACACCTATAAGTATAAGCCGGAAAATTGCACTTGTAAACGCTGAACCTTAAACCAGATGCCCATGTACTAACCAAGAACGTTCAAGCACCCATCGAACCGTGGGTCTCGGTTGAAAGCGATTTCTACGGACTTCGTGGAGTTAGGGACTGTAGCGGTCAGCGGTTCAATGTTTCGAGTTTAGGGTATACGCTGTGTGGTATCTTGGGGTGTTACAAGGCGTCTCAGGATTGCTTGCTAGGAGTCTTGTAATTGATACTTTGAATCCGAGATTCTGCAACTCTACTATAGGCCCTGCGCGGAGGACTGGGGGGACCAACAGCCAGGTCTCTGCCTGCTTCTCTCTCGATCGCTCATATTGCCAAGAATCTCTTTCTGGTGTGGAAGAGATTAAACTTGCGTGTATACTATAGGCAACGGCTTGCTAGCACAAACATGGTGCAGTATTCTTTGCAACTTTGCAACCTAGATGGCAAATACTTATATCCAAAAGCACACAAAACCGGAAAAAGGTAGGCCGGGGGGGGTGCATCTATATACATATATCTGTGTGTGTGTTGATTGCGTTCCAATGATAAACGTATTGCTAATTCCCGGGATGTTCGTTCAACGTACCCTGCCATGCTTCCTCATGCAAGCCCAAACCCTGAACCACAAATCCGAAACCTTGTTTCCCCTAAACCCTCAAGCATAAACCAAAGCCTCCACTCTAGACTTACATCAAAGTAATGTTGACTTATATAGGCACTGCACTGGAATCTTCTTACTAGCTACCAAGGCGTCAATATCATTCAAGGTACAAAGGAGGAGATGGCAAACCCGGATGGAATCTCGGCTACTAGAGGGGCCTTAATAAATAGAATAGGGTTTTGGGGCCCCTTATACTATAGTTATATAATGTTATATATAATAAGACCCCCAAGTAGTGAAGGTAATTATTAAGGTCCCTATATTGCAGCATTCAGCCGGGCACCTGATCACATGGTTTGCCAAGAAAGCTCATTTCGACTGCCAGTATGAAAATCTAGCCCCACCGGACCGGACTATCCTTATACTGGCATCGGGGAATAGGGTCGTGCTCTATACCCTGCGGATTCTGCAGGGCCAGGTTGTTGTCGTGCCTAACCAGACCTGACCTCGCATGATTTTTGGGACGCGTCGGTTGACTCTACAGTCCGCTGCAACACACAAAGTTTGAGCATCAGACGATGGCGTTGGGGGTTGGAGGCCCCCTCACTCAACACACGTTCAGCTTTAGCACAGAGTCGGCCAGGTTCCCCTATTGTTGGTGGATCCTGATATAGAAGTTCCTTTCAAGGCCCTTTTCGGATCTTTACTACAATTCGACGAACATCATGTACTTCAGACTTTTCTATAACGAAAATGAAAGACCAAGCGAATGCCCAGTTGAAGTCTAAGGGAACGTTCAAAATAAACCTGCACCAATCCATGAAAGTCAACTCCTCGATGCTGGCAGGCCGCTCTAGCCTGGAGGGGCAGACTTCCGAAGGCTCCCGAGGGCTTTGAGGCTTTGTTCCGGGCTTGGGCTTCGGGTGTTGCATCAAAAGGACGGCTTTGGTAGATCGTATTCATGTGATAAACGACACCCTGGGTAAGCTTCGCAAACTTGACGAATTTCAATATGGAGAGGTTCAGATTCGCCACCAGGAAAATACTGAGCGAGGCTTACCAAAACCTACAAAGGACTAGACGGTACGCATTGATCAAGCAACCGAGAAGCCAACAAACAACCCGACAACATGATGCCCAACCCTCACAACTTCTACATGGGAGTTATGAGCTATGCTTGTTTGACAGGCTAGCAGCCTGGGTCTAGATGAGCATGCATCTATCTACCCAGCTAGCTGGCTATCTGGTTATTTATGTATGTATCTATATCAAGCCTACCTTGCCTACCTATCTACCTGCCTATGCGTCTACCCAGCTAGCTGGCTATGTGGTTATTTATGTATATATCTATATCAAGCCTACCTTGCCTACCTATCTACCTGCCTACCTGCCGACCTGTCCACCTATCGACACATCTAGCTGCCTGCATGTTTATCAATATCTATACTATATCTTTGTCTATGTGTGTATATAAAAATAAAAAACACACACCTAAATCTGCAGCTGTATCTGTACCTATGACTATATCTACCTATACTTATCATGCCCATATTTAGCTCTATAACCATGTCCATATCTTAGGCGTATCTATCTAACGATCGATTGATCGTTCTATCGTTCTTTTATTGGTTCTAGATTTTCTCTGTCTCTCTCTCTCTCTCTCTCTAGATTTTTCTATCTATCTATGTGCCTACCTATCTGTCTACCTAGCCGTCCATCTACGGCTCCACCTGTCTACCCGTCGGTGCATCTATCTGCTTGCCTACCCGTTTCTCGATGCATACATCCATACATCCGTACCTGCATACCCACCTACCAGATTGCTTGCCTGCCTGCCTCCCTACCTACATATATACACACGGGCATGCATGCTTGCAAACATACATACATACACAAACACACACACAGACAGAGACTTACTCACTCGCACACATGCACATGTAGGAATGCAGATGGCATCCCACGTTTGTGGACTCAAGGGAACTGCAACACCCAAGCTGTCCTTCCGTACTTCCATCTTCCGACCTAAGCAGCCGAACCTCAAACCCCATAAGCCAGGTTGCTTGGACCCGTCGCAAGTGGCAGGTCCGGTCGGATACTGCGGCAAGAATCTAGACCTTGGCTTTTGGTTGAGAGTTCCTGATTCATGCCACAAGGAATTCCCACAACCCTTAACAGGCAAAACTATAGCAGCTATGACTTTTGAGTGTAGTTCCACAATCATACCCCTTCAATAGATCACAGGTCCTCCTAACTAACACATGAGTATGTACATACATGTATTGTGTATCTTATCTTGTCTTATCTTATCGCATGCTGTTGCATCTTATGTATTTGAACAGTACATGCTACACTGCTACACACCCTTTCCAAACAGCTCGCCGAAGGAGTTTTGACTCCTACAGCTCACCCTAGCTCACTAGTTTCAATGCAGCACATACGTAACACAGCCATGTGGCAAAGTGGCAACGGGTACACAGTTGTACTTTTCGCAAACTTATGAACGTATTCAGGACAACCCGTAGTAGTCCAGTCTCCGAATTCGGAACCTGTCGGAGCCTTTCGCCCTCTGAGCAGCTCGCCAAATTAACAAAGAACCAAATTCCAGAGACAGGATAGTTTTGAGGCTTGACAATTAAGGGCATTTAGGGGTTCAGGATTGAGGTTTATAGCGGGTCGGGGTTTAGGGCTATGAATCAAATTGACCACGATATGAGAATCCCAACCAGTGAGGTTCAATTGAGCAACTTCGACTGGAAGAAAAAGGTGGAGTCAGAAGGGCATACCTTCCTCAGAGGATCTACAGCTAAAATTTCTTGTTGAAAACTGCGCAAAAACCATCACCCTCATGCAATTTAGGGAAGGTACAACCTGAAACTCAAATCCTAAACATCCCAGGCCCCCAAAGCACTAACATGCGTGATGCCAAGACACCGTGCGGTCATGGATACGTAACTGGCTGTGCCCTCCTGCAAGCGTTTACGGTTAATGCTTTAGCGAACTTGTAGTAGTGTTTCGCATACTCAGAGAACCTCCGACAAGCTCAACATCACCCCAAGGCAGTGAAACCCGAAATCCTACACCCAACACCCCAAACTCGCTAAGCCCAAACCCCAAAACCATGTTTCAAAAGAACCAAACTTCAAAGCTAATATGAACAATAAATCAAACAGTAACACCCAAACTTCAAAGCTTTTTTGCTTCGGAGACCCAGCCTCGGCCAGGGAGGCTGCGTCCTTGTGGGGACTATATGGGCTCTAGGGGGGGTTTGGGTAGTAGGGGTTAGGGATTGGCGGGCTGAACGGTTTATGGGGGGTAAATAAGGGCTTAGGGATTCTAGCGTTTGGGGATGTTGGGGTTCAAATTAGGGAATTCTGCCAAGGAGCATCGGTGAGAACAAACCGGTCCGACTTCTGCTCCTGAAAATCAAGCACTGTGTCTAGGCTTCTGGGCTGTGTTTGCCATGGAGACCGCCTTAAGACAATGCTATGCTAGGGTCGAACGTCTGCTCCATCCGGGTTATCCCAAAACTCCGAACGAAATCTTGCAGCACCAGTTCACTTAAGGAGAGGACTTCTAGGCAGTGTTCCTTGAAGCCTAAGCCAAAAACCCCTAACCCCTTTCTGTACGTTTTCTGGATTAGAAGCTGACTCGACCTTCGTCTTTTCGGATCTTTGGGGATTCGTGCCGAGGTTTCAGGTCGCAGCTTTCAGGTTGTAAGGGCTTGGGGCGATGAAAACAAAGCCCGGAGGGCACTTCAAGCCTTCAGCTACCCCGCGCCTGGTTCCACTTCATGTACCGATCTCCGCGCAAGTCAAAACTCCCCAGACTTCTTAACAAACTCCCGTGTTGAATCCCGCGAGATGCTCGGTACTTTTGAGCTGAAGGCGGGTTCGGCACAGAAGAGAGAACACTCCGAGGGCTACGTCGGCTACATGCTTCTTTTCAATACATGCTATGAAAGCTGCTAACTAGGCATCGATTCCAACAGCCTCCGAAACTATGTATACTTAGGGGTTGATATTGAACCAAGAAAAAAAGTAAAATAATTAAACACAACACACACGCAACAGTTGGTAGCCAGTTTTATGGTTGAAGAGTGTTAATGATCTTTCGTCGGGTTGCAGGATTTAGCAGTTTCCGAAAAAAGGGGGCCCTATTATACTGCCTTCAATAGTAGGATCCTGATAAGAAGGACCCCAAATTAAGGTACCCCTAGTTTTCGGAAGCTGAACGAGGATTCGAACTTAGAGGCTTCACGTTTAGGGTGCCGGGGCTGAGGCTGACAGCTGTTAAGCTTTCAGGTCGGTTTCGGGTTTTAAGGGTTTCGGTGTCGGGTTTCGGGTTTAAGGGTTTCGGTTTAGGGTTTAGGGTTTTAAGGGTTCCGGTTGAGGGTTTAGGGTTTTAAGGGTTTCGTTTCGGGTTTAGGAGTTCAGGGGGTGTAGGATGGTTTAGGTTTCGACTCGCACGCTCGCACTGGGCACTTTGGGGTTTACGGAGTTTACGGTTCCCTTTACCCTTAGATCGTGGACTGCTGTCGGACCATCATCACAGAAGCCTAACTGTCACGTGAAACCTAAAGACCTACAAAGACCTACAGAACAGAGCCCCCGGCCCCCCCCCCCTCCGGCCCCAACCCTGAACTTTTGAATCCCCAAAATACCGGGCCGCAGACCACCCGAAACAATCAAAGCCCTGATCAGCGGTCTACTTCGAACCTCGATGTCCATCCAAACATGCCTGCAGGAAGGCCTTGAAGCCTTCGTCAAGAGGAATAGGCGGTTCGTAGGGGCTGTCATTGCTTCCTGTAAGGGTCTTGCATACTTAAGTTTCGTGCGCCGGCAAGACCGCCAAGCACCACTTGGAAAGATGCTCGCAATCCGAACCGTTCATGCCCTCAATGCCGCTATAGAGAGGAAGTGCCCCAACATTGAAGGGGTCTGCTGGCAAGCCCCCACCGCTGAGATCGCAGAGTTTCTCTGCGGGGGCAGGTTGCCCAAGCACAAGTGCGAAGCTTCGACGTCCCGGCAAGCTTCATGGATCCGGCTCCGGATTGGAGGCGAAATTTCATGAACGATGCTTCTTTGAGATCAGTTCTTTTTCGTCTTTGGAGCAAAGCTCCAGCAAGGATGCCTTCGCCAAGATAGGCCGTGACTTCGCACATCACACAGGATTCCAGAACAGCGTTGGTACATCATTCAGCTGCCCGTCTGCCTCATCGACAGGCCATTCTGACTGCGGTTTGAGGGAAGCACGGTCGCCCTTCTTCTGCTTCGCCTTCACAACTTCAACAGGAGAAGGCATCACGCAAACTCGGCAAGATACTCCAGTTTCCAAGCTCACCGACAAGTAATTATACTAACCACTACCAGTGGTATTCCTTGGGGCCCCTCGTTACCACAATATAATGGACCTCAAAACCCTATTCTTTCTTATCAAGACCCCTCCGGAAACTGAGTGTCCGCACCCGGTGGGGTGCAAAGTTAGGGGCTGCCCTGGTAACGGTCCTTTCGGAGCAGCGAGCTGCGCTTCATCACCTGCAGTAGGGGCAAAGTTTTTCCTGAAGCCTCCACTGTTTCGGGCATTTTTTTGAGCTCCTTTTTATGTCTGCCCCATCCGAAGCGCAATACACAAGGCCATGAGACCAGGAGGAAGCCAAAGACTTCCTCTCCAGCTTCGCCACACACACACACTGTTGTCACCCTGGTGGTAGGCATCCTCCCATCGCCCTCATCCAAGCGAACCTCGGGCTTTCAGGTTCGAGCCTTTCAAGCCCCCTGCTGCTAATAGTACATCGTATCCCTAGTTTTCAAAGGCCTTAATTGCTAAACAAATGACGACTATTATTTTTGTAATTAGTATCCCTATATTGTAGGATCTACATTCCAGGAGGGGACTCTGTTCAAGCTTCCGGGTCCCAGATGCCGAAATTGACAAGCATGGAAGCGCAGATAAAACTAGGGCTTCTGGCCTTAAGGTTCAGGGTTCGGGCCCTGGCGTTTCATAGTTCAGCTGAGTCGCCAGAGCTTGACTCCCGAAACTCCACATAGTTCGGCTGTTTGTTTGTGGAAGCTGTGCTGTAAAGACGTCAAAGCATATAGCACATAGACAAGGACGGAGCTTAATATCTCGATCTGCAGACTCCCCCTTGTTTGAACCCGAAGCCCTGAACCGCATAGAAGTGCCGCATGAGGGTTGTAAGAGGCCTGCCCATGAATTCTGGGCCTGAGCCCACGATGCAGACAGTCTGACTTAGTAGGTGTACTTCGGTTTTAGGGCTGTAGACTGAGTTGTCACGCCAAGGCTGACATTGGATTCTGTGCATTCCAGCATCAAAGAAGTTCGGTCAAGTGCGCGCGAGTCCATGCACTAGTTGAGTTTGAATCTGTGTGGTTTTGCATTTCTAATAATTCTCTCGCAATTCGAAGATTGCTCTTGCAATTCAGCACATTCAGTGACATGACGCAACAAAGACATGGATACCAAAATATGCCTTCATGATGCTCATTCGCTGTGTCCCTCCGCTTGCTGAACTGACAAGAAGCGTCAGCAAGGCTCTGCATCCTCAAGAGTGATGGTGTAATAGTACGGCACTGTGTTTGGGCCCTGGCCCATCCTTGTCGAAAGCGTGGGAAGCTTGAAACGGGTGTAGGAAGCATACCGAAACTCCATGGTCTTGTCTGAGTAGAGGTATTCTGAGTCGTCCCACTTGCCTTTCACATACGGCTCCGGGAAGGATCTGTTCTCGTTCCATTTCATGAAGGCCCGACCGTCGATGGAATGGGCCAGAACTGCAGCCGCAATGTCAGGCCATGGCCCATAGGTCATCTTTCCGTCTCGGCTCCAGTCCTTTGTTTCTACTGTGTGCGACTGCCCCAGCCATTCCGCCATATCTTTGGGCGTGGCCTCCCACCACGGATCGTTCATGACCTTGCTGATACTTGCAAGCTTAAAGCTAAGGCTTGGAAGCAAGAGCCATTCCTGTTCGCGCCTGTTCCACTCCTCGACGTTTTTTCCATGGCATGTCTTGTATGTCAAGAATGTGGGGAACGCCTCACCCTTCTCCACGCAGGTATGTGCACAGTGTTCGGGCTCGCTCTTCCTTCCCATGAACTTGGAAGCGTGGCTGTGGAGTGTTGTCGTCGACTGGAACCATGGGAAGCTGACCGCGGAGCCGGAATCCAGTGCTGCCTGGGGATCCCTCCCAGGCTCCCCTGAATACAACAGGCCTGAAGTTACTAAATTGTACGTATAAGAAGAACAGTACTCACATTAATCATTACAGTATTAATCCTACTCGTAATACTCATAACCTGAATATTCACAAGAGTGGTAATCATAGAAATGAGAATCATGATGTCGTAGTAACACTAACTACTCATCATAACAGCAATCCTATCTTCATTGTCCACCAAGGTCCCGGTTCTGACACTGTGCCGCCGGAAGTCGGCTTGAATACTGACCCAACATGAGGGAAACTTACATGCGGACACATATTATAATAGGAAGAAGGCCAATGCCAATATTCACAAGAACGATAACAGTAATAATACTAACAACAGTAGTATTCACAGTGCTGATAGTGATACTAATAGCAACAATACGCATAATAGTAGTAGTAATGATAAAATCACAAATTTCAACAATAAAGACAATAAGGATAATACATTTAAAGTAATACTAATAGTGATAGTAGTAGTAATTAATAACAGTAATAACAATAATAGTAGCAATAATTGTGCTAGCAAAAAATGGTAATAAGTAGCAATAGTAATAACAAACATTGCAATAGTAAAAACAAAAAAGGAATAACAATAGTAACAGTAATGGCAATAATACTGACCGTTGTAATAATAATAGCAATAGTAAGAATAAGAGTAATAACACTAGTAACAATAAGACAAATAGGAATAATAATGACAATGATAATACTAAACATACAACTAATACAAATAATACTAATGATCGTAATATTGATAATAACCGTAATAATCGCAATAATAACAGTAATAATCATGATAGTAACAATAGAAATAACTAATAGTAATAACACTGTTAGTAATACTGATATAAAAAACACACATAATTCCAAAACCACGAATTTAGGAAGCTCTGCACCTGCATTTCCTGAAGCTGCTGCGCCGAAGTCCACCCTCCCCGGTACAGCTCCACTGTGCCCGTGGCGGGCAGCTTGTTCAAGGTGTTGGCCAGGGACACCTTGAATTTCTAGTCAATATAATATTGCGAATACTCGGTATCGATTCGGCATAGATCTTAATTTCCCTTATTGTTCAACATAGAGCCCCCAATTATAAAACAAATCATATAGTAGTAATAATAACAGTAACAATAAGCGCATGCAATGCATTGGCCAGGGACCTCGAAGTTCAAGACAGCACGCACCATTGCAGCGTCGTTGCCCCTGCGATTGTCCTCTCGGAATCCCTCGTAGTTTTTGGGCAACAACCCATGTCCGATCTGGCCCATGGGTCGGGAATAGTCGTACTGGCCCAGGTAACTCTTCAAGATCTCGAGGTCTTGATTCGTAAGCTTCTTACCCTGCTGCGCCGGATCCCACCACATTAAGGACTTCCATGCATCGGTCTGCGATTGGTTTGAGTCAAGCACGACTGTCTCCTCGCAAAACTTCACCTGGACTCTTCCATCCTTCAGGTCACTGACTTTTGCTTTGTTAAGGCGATTATACCCACACTCCTTCAGCTTGACAATTGTTCGCACAGCAGAGGCCGGATATGCGCCCAACAGAACCGCGACCAAAAACGGAGCGGCCCGGCACGAATGCAGCATCATGAAACGCAAATAGCTTGTAGACAACGGCTCTAGAACCTTGAGAACCGCTTGAGGGTTGCTATATGGCTCATCGAATTTCGGGATAACGTTGGCGCAGAAAGGACAAGCTGCAACGCCCGTGGTACCCAGAAGAAAACCGTGAAGCCCTAAAGGCCGCGACCCCCGAACCACCCTAAAGCCCCGAAGCCCTAAACAAAACGATGGAAGCTTCGATCCCCAAAGCTCCCAACCCGCGACCTCGACGGCCTATGAAGCACCAGAGCTCCAACCAAAGCAAAGGCCGAAATCTCAAGCCTCAAAGCCCCGGCGATCTCCAAATCAATCTCCAGACGCAACAAAAGAATCCCCAGGTACCGCACGAATCGCAAGAATGAACATTTCATCCGACAAGAAGCATAAAAAAAGAATGGTGTACTAGAAATCAACATACTACTGATGGCGGATTTGGGGTTGTCTTAGTATAAGTATATCATACCTCATTATCCTCATTATATCATATATTATCGTATATTATAGATTCGTCCCTGGGGGTGTGTAGGCTACGAGCAGCTGAAATTCTCCAGGCCTGGGGGTTCGCAGCGGTGTCCACCTGACAGGTCGAACTGAGAGCAAAGGGGGCTTCTTTATAGCAGCTACGGTCCGGTGGGGTTTCAGGGAACTTTTACTGTAGTTCTAACAAGGACCCCGAGTGAATGATATCAGTAAGTGTGATTAGCACTTTCATATTCCGTGAGGCCTGATGGCAAAATCTGGGATCTGGGGCGGAATTCGTACACGGAAGCATACGGACGGGTAGTACTTAAGTACTGCCGCGAGATTGTCGCATTTCCTTGAAGGGTCTCCCTTGGTGTTGGCACCCCTGCCTCTGCAAAGTCTGCAGCAGACAGCGACATGGCACGTAGGAAAGCCAAAGGCATGAACATCTCAAAGCTTGCATCCCCCCCTTCGCACTAGCTGTAGGGCCCCTATAAAAACCTAAACAGCCTACGCCAAAATCACGAGCATGCCTCACATCCATGAAGCTTTCCGGAATGGCAAAGGCCTCCACAGCGAAGTGGTTGGAGTGGACATGCTGGGCGATCTCCTGAAAGGCGACGGGGGTTTCGAGGCATCGGCTTGGGCTGAGTCTCTCGCACCTCCTTTCGTGGGACTGGAAAGCTCTTACGTCTGGACCTTGCCTGGGGCTTTGGGGAGCCAAGATGATCGTGTCCAACATGCGGTCATGGGGGCCCACAGGGCCCGAGTCCGGACAATCTAGCATCAAGAAACTTCCCACAAGCTTGCGCCTGGGCCACCGAACTTCAACAGCTTGACAAACCCTAAGAAGGTAGGTCTTTTCCGCCACAGCAAACCCCTAGAGGGCACGCCGGGCTCCTTCTCAAGGCCCCCGTGGACGCCGGCCGCAGCCACCACGAAGGGCAATATACTAAGGCCTTGATGCGAGCCGAGTCGAGCCTTTAAAGAGGTTTCGGGTTTCGGCGCTCACAACTCCAACTCGATGCAGGGTTTGGGTGTGTAGAGTTAGGCGTTTTTTTTGGCTTCAGGTTGAGGGGCTTAGGCCCTTAGGCCCCGAAGGGACATATTCTGTTTCTGCATTATTTCGGGAGTATTGGTCTCTCGGGGTCAGCCACATTGGATTTTGGAAAGGGAGCGCAAGCAGCTGAGGACATATGTGGTAGGCTTTGCTCTTTCCAGACGACGCTGTAGGGTTTGGGGAGCGCAGGCGGTGTAGGGTTAGGGGAACGCAAATCCTGAGCCCTACACTCCAGATGTTTAGGGTTAAGGGCGCGCCCTGGTGAGCAGACCCTCTCTACGCATTCAGCTGATTTGCTCAGGCCGCCAGTTTCCTGAAAAACTAGAACATTCCAGACTCTCATATATAAATGGAAACCTCGCTTCCGAGATCTCCGACCCTACAGGCCGGAACACTAAACACAAAGCTCCAATTAAAACTCAGCCCAGAACCCTCAAATCTTATACCGTGAACTGGACCCTGAACTATACGGATTTTACTACAGCATATACTTGCCTCCATCTTGGTCATTATTAGATGCTTCCCTCTTTGCCATCCAGTGGACAGCAAATCCTAAAGTTCTACCGGCCGGAACTACGAGGCCAAGGTGCGAAATCCTCGCCACATGGTAGCGAGGATTAGCGGTTCCCACACCTCGGAGATGAGGCGCAACGAGTTTGCGTCAATGGCTGGAACTTATTCAAGCAGGATGTTTGTGCACTGTTCACGGTCGGATCCTTTGGACTTTGGCCCCCAAAGCCCGTAATTAGATCGTTACCGTAAACTGTATACTCCGAAGGCCCTTAGTCGAGGCAGTTAACCTTCGAATACCCTACACTGTTTTGCAGAACTTGCCTGGCCAGTGATCTTACAAACGTGACCGGCGTGCAAGAACGCCCGATGCACCAACTCCTGAACGGTTCGGAAGTTGAAGGCAATCCTTTGACCAAGCTCCAACCCCACAACGGCCTCATCTTAGGTCCTATAGCCTGAATCCTAAATCCTAAACCCTGAGGCCGTGAAGGGTTGGGTATTTTGGCCGGCATAGTCGACCCAGCTGCACACTGACTGAAGTAGGACCCTGTTCAGGGTTATGTATTCGCAGCGCAGGACCCCCCCGAAAGGATACAAGGGTGAAATGATTAGCAACAAACAAAAACATACTCCTGCCGCTTGGACATCTGTATAAGCTATCTCCAAAACACCTGCACGAATGACACTTTCCAGGAGACACCACATGCATCTGCCTTCAAACTCTGCAAGTAGCCACATATGAACCACGCTGACGAACTTTCCTGCTTTTGCCTGGGGCTCGGACTTGTTTTTACAGACAAGGCATATGAACTGAGGCAGTCCTGCCAGTCATGGCAGTCTGAGCCAAAAAGCAGCAGGCACGAAAGATGTAACATGAAGGCAAAAGCACGAAGGGCTCTGATCAGCAAGATGTCTCTCAATGCGTATCTACACGACGAAAACTCTGTCATCAGGATCCAGGCACTTGTGGCAGCATATGCGGTGTCTCATTATTTCCATCCCTTCCGCTCTCCCCCTCTCTGTCTGTCTCTCGTTCTGTCTCCGACAGCAGCCCACTTGTCCTAGACCTACACCTTCATCAAACAATCCTTGATTCCTTTTCTTGGAAAAAGACCGGGAGCAGAAAAGATAAACCAACCAACCCGTACTGGCCCGCGGAACTTCGGTCACCAGAGGCAGTATCCCCTTGATGAAATATTATGGGTTCTGTGCATCATAGAGTTGCCCTGCAAAGTGTCTTGAGCCCAGCTCTTTCGTCTGGAGTCTCATACGCTTAGGGATGCGGGTTTTAGGGTACCTTCTCAATCTTGCGCGGGGCGTAAGCAGCAAAACTAAGTTAAGGATCCCAAAGGGTAGTTGGTCAAGCTTCTACATCAGACCGTCGGAGCACGGCGGTTTCGGGGTGTAGATTCCGCTGGGGTGTCGGGCACTGGCGATCCGACTTAAGCTACAATGATATGAATGATATGAACTTCGGGTTCGTTTTTGAAATAAGATGCAGGGCAACTCTGTAGGGGTCTGAATAGCTAGCAATGCTAGTACTTAGGATTCCCTGATTTGGGTCCGAGTATAATATTGCCCAACCCCCTGTCCTGAAGTCGAAGGCCCCTATATCAGCTCGACCCAAGTTACTTTGGATCTCAAGCCACCAAAAAACGCAACATACAATGGCTCAACACCTATCAAAGTCGCTTATTCTACATACCTCTAGGGCCCAGGCCCAGGTAATCCCTAAGCCTCAGAGCTCGAGAAAACCCTCTTGTTGAACCCTATAAACCTCAAACCCCTCAACACAACCGGTCACACCTCGGCCATCCGTTTTCCCTTTGCCGACGTGGCCTGATGGAACGGGTGACGTGCGTGCGATGCTTGCAATGCAGTCTCGGGGACAATAATATACTATATAGTATGTTCTAGTATATTTTATTCACTTTATTTTTTAAATATTTTTCGTATATTATAACATATTCTAGTGTTACATGAGACTACCTTAATGCTCGCAAGTGCCTGTACTAACTGAAGACTTTGAACATCAGACTACTCATTACTACATGCAATTACAGCAGGAAGAGTAAACTTGGCAATACCAGAAACAACCACAGCAAAGGCAAAACAGCTGGCAAGGAGAGCTCTGTGGTGATCAATGGGGCATCGCCTGCATAGTGAGATCGAGCAGAATCGAAACCCCAACCAGAAGAGCTGCGAAGCTTGAACAGAGCTGCTGGGCCTGCAAGCAGCACATCAGTCAAAGAAAGGCGGCATGACGCGTTTTTGCTTTTTTTTCGGAACAGCGATCTGAACTTTGAGGGGGGTGGTCCTTATAATCAGGATCCTACTATATAGGGTACTATATCAGGGTGCCCCTATTTTCGGAAACTCCCTTATGGCCAATTTTGGAACAGCTGATCTTGGCTTCATAGATCCTGTGGCTCTTCTCACACGGGTGGTTGTCAAAATTATGGTCCCTTTTGGGGTCCCTCTTATTTTACGGCACCTACTATTTAGGGTACCCAAAAAGGGACCCTAATCTTGACAACCACCCACAGAGACTTGAGCCAAAGCTCGAAGTCCTGACGCCGGGGAGGTCTCAAGTCTGAAGCCTCGAGAGCCCGAGGTTTAGGGGTTTAGGGGTTTTAGGGGTTTAAGGGGTTTAGGGGTTTAAGGGGTTTAGGAGTTTAGGGGTTTAGGGGTCTAGGGGTTTAGGGGTCTAGGGGTTTTAGGGGTTTTAGGGGTTTGAGAGGTTTAGGGGTTCAGGGGTTCAGGGGTTTAAGGGGTTTAGGGGTTTAGGGGTTTAGGGGTTCAGGGGTTCAGGGGTTTAGGGGTTCAGGGGTTAAGGGGTTTAGGGGTTTAGGGGTTCAGGGGTTTAGGGGTTTAGGGGTTTAGGGGTTCAGGGGTTTCGGCTTTAGGGATTTAAGGGTTTAGGGGTTTAAGGGGTTTAGGGTTTTGGGGGCCTTGCTAGGTAAGAAACGGATTTGAGGTACGTTTTACTACGATCCTTGTCAGGAAACCAAAGGAATGTTTAATGGTTATTCCGGCATCTATAGTCACCTTGTAGCTGTCTTCCGTGCCTGATTGTCGGTACGCTGCTGAATCTTAGCATTATAGAAGAGATAAGACAAACAGCTACGATTAAGGAATACCTGCTGAGCAAAAGCCGAGGGGCTAAATCGGCTAAATAGTAAGCTTGTCAAGGGTTTTTCTCCCCAGCCCCCACACCGCCAGAATCCAGTATCCCTGGACCCAAAGCTAGGGATTGTAGGCCCGCACATCCGAAACCACGTGAACCGCTGTGACTTCGTTTGTATGGTTGCTGAGACACCAATTTGACACCAATTGCTGGGTCCTTGCTTCAGGAACTTAGGCTAATGGGCAACAAGGGCCCGAAAAAAAACAAAACTGTGTGGGAGGGCACGCTGGACAGTGAAAGAACCTCGAAGTTCAGGGTCTAAGGTTCAGAACATGTAGCTGTCCAAATCTACATGCCCTACTTCAAAGAGCCCACTACGCTGTGGCGCGCGATCGGTGTACGTACGGGTGTATATGGGTCTTGGGTTCATATGGGGCTTAGGTTGGGTCTTAGGCCTTTCCGGTTTGAGGTTTAGGGCATACAGGCATTTGAAGCCTGGACAAGAGTTCCAGAAACCTTCAACAGCGTCTTGTCGTAATGTAGCAACCTCATTAAGAAACCTTGGGCCTTTATTAGGGTTCCTTGTATGAATCCTACTATTTTGGGGTTATAGGCCCAGGGTTTCTTAATCAGGTTCCTACATATGTCCGAAATATCGGGGACCGTGATCATCCAAATGCCTCTGTCTCCGTCTTTCGCCACGCGGTAAGAGGGCAGCTGCGAACACTGTGAAACAAAGCGTCCTTGTCGGGGCTAACAATGCGCGTCAACGGGAACATACCTACAAAAGGTATTTACAACTGCTTGCCACGGGCTGATCTGCTCCGCTCAAGACCAAAGTCGAAATTCTGCATATAAACAGCCCTGAAACCTACCTTCCTGGTCAAGGGAAGGAGGGAGGGCAGGGAGGGCACGAGAGCTCACGGAAAGGGCAGGGGTAGGGGAGGACAGGGAAGGGAGAGGGGGGAGGGTAGATGAGCAGGGAGGGAGACATACGCTTTTTGCAGTGACCCTGATGAACATAACAGTGCTGTACTCGTAACAAGGAACCTGAAGCTGAGGAATGGTGTTAGTAACAACTTAGGCTCCTATATTCTGAATAATCCAGGCACCCCAAACCAGATCCGCATGCGAACAGACTCTTGCATGTGGGACGCTGCACCGAATTTTGCTTGCACGCAAACCTCCGAAAAGTGGCTTAGTGTCTCGTCGTACTTGAACACGACGAGCCTGGCATTTTCTCAAACCCATTCCTGTCCGGGAGCCGCGAACTTCATGCACAAGAAGGTTCCGTTCTTACTTGTCGAGGGATCTTTTTCTAACTGCTGCTCCTGCTGGGGTATCTGCCCAACTGACCAAACACCTTGACATGGGAGTTTCCGAAAATAGGGGACTCCAATGTAGTACCCTAACTAGTAGGACCCTCATTCTAAGGACCCCCAAAATAAGGTACCCATAGTTTTCGGAAACTCCCACATGGTAACTGCACATCCCTGACCGGAGTGTAGGGCTTAGAGGGACTCGGCTGTAGGGCTTAGGGCTCATAAGCCCAAGAAGGGTGATCCTGTTGATGCTTCCATTCCGGTCCGGCAGTTGCAGAATTGAGGCTTTTGACTTATCTTCCCCAAAACGCTAGGAAATGCATGGTCAAACATCCATGATTATCATGGAATTCTAACGGTAGGGGGGCACACGCCCCCCCCCCCAAACGCAACACCTCCACCGAGTGATATTGAGAGGTAAATCGTTTTCAGGGGGTAATGGCCCAAAAGAGGCTTATCGAAACGAAAATAGCACTCGCCCAGAAGCCCTCGATAGAATTTACTGGCGGGCGCGACACATACGGCACCTCAACCCCCCAAAAATAGCCTTAATTAAGGTCGTGCGTTTGGGGGGGGGNGGGGGGGGGTGTGTGCCCCCCTACCGTTAGAACTCTATGATGATACTAAGTTGTCAGAGACCGAAACGCGACAGGGTGGGCATACCATTGCAGAACTGAGACGAGCCAGGAGTTAACCTAGAATAGCATCCTGGTACAACAGGCTGAAATATTGTAAAGTATTGTAAAGACGTGTAAACTGTTCCGTAACACTATATGATATTATATGCACCCCCTCTTTGAAGCCATTGATCGGCAGGTCGCGTGCCGAACTACTTCTTTCTGCCTACTTACAAGTGCTGGCTGGCAGCTTGGAATTCAAGGATGATGCGGAAGAGGCACTAGGGTCCATAACCATTTACCTTCTAGGGAGTCGGATTTGGGGTGTTGGTGCGGTTCAGACTCAAGGCGTACCTGCCTGTAGCTCCAAACCCGATCATACGTGACCATAAGTCTCCGACTGACAATAGTCAACGCTAAGACCGAAGCCCGACACGTGCCAGGGCAGTGTAGGGTCTTCTGGAATTCCTGTCTTCTGGTTAGGATCCCTTAATAAGACAACCTGCTGCAACCAACGAAACGTACTACAATTCAGGGTCTAAGCAAGGCCGTGCGGCATCGTAGCACCCAATTCCACTTCGCATGGGAGCGGATAGCTTCCCATGTCTCTGAGTGGCTACTTAG
Organism: Symbiodinium sp. clade A Y106; assembly: GCA_003297005.1. Classification (NCBI taxonomy): domain Eukaryota; class Dinophyceae; order Suessiales; family Symbiodiniaceae; genus Symbiodinium; species Symbiodinium sp. clade A. The sequence continues at coordinate 79,071 of BGNK01001308.1, read as the reverse complement.
CCGTCTTCGTCCTCATAAGTGGTGCTCTTGCAGGGTGTGAGCTTAAGTTTAAGCTTTCCAGCCAATGCAGGTCTCTAATTCGTGCAGCCTCAGGCCACGTCTGCCGAGGGAAGGTACAAGCGAGTGCTGCAGGGCGTCAGCGGCACCTTGCAGCTGTTATGGGCACAGTATCAAGCAATCCAAATAGGGACCATTGACCGGATGCCGATTAGTAAGGATGCTCGCCTTTAAGTCCGGAGTGCCTTCACAAGATCATGGTTTAGGGCTCCCTGGCAAGCGAGCTTCTGTTCTGTGAAGATGCCGTCCCAACCGCAAACCTCCGAGCAGCACGATTTCGGCATGCGAAAGTTTAGGGCCCAACTGATACACCGAAAGACTCTCCCCGGAGTTGAAGATGGGCATCATACTGGATTTCGGTGTTTCGTCACCCTCAACCTTGCACCTTATAAACAGTCGAGAGTCGAGTATACACTGAGAATCTGGCGATGAAACAAACAGTAGTGGGAGGCTCCTGTCTTCGGTTTCGGGATCTAGCTGAAACATGCAATCTCGAATCTGCACATGTTGTCGAAACAACACAACCTTCGCTGAGAGTTTCGGGTTTTTGGGCTTCGCGTTCTTGCACCATTCCGAAGCGCATCTGCAACATCCAGATCCTAATCGCCAAACCTCATTCTTAAACAGTTAAACGAAAACCCTAGCTCAGAACCATCGCTTTGCAGTAGCTTGGAGCGGTGCAACATCTGTCTTTACGACGCCGCGCTCGTTGTTGAAGGCACCGCAAAGGCCTCGACGTGAGAGCGTTCTACGATGGCTTATATGTTTGCTTATGGCCACGGGCTTGTGGGCAGTTCAGCTCCAGGGCTGAAGGTTTCTCATGTCGGATTCTTCGGTTGAGGGCTGTTCATGTGTCAATTTGCGTCATGAGGCTCCTTTGCTTTGTCGTGCATCGGATATGCAGGTATGTGGGAAAATGTGGTCTGTTCATGATTGTCGTTGTCCCGGCAAAGGATGCCGGCGGTTCAAGCCAATATGTTCCAAAACACGAACCCAAGCCCTGAGACCGCAGAATCCAATCCCAATCCCCCCACATGCTCCGGCATGGTTCACCCAAAGGGTTCTATGTACTGTTATAGGGGATACCTCCCCAAATCATAATAGTTAACAGTAATTCCTAATATAGAACCCTACATTCTACTACAAAGGTACTTTGGACCCTTTGGGTCATGAAGTGCAGAGAAATGAAGACAGGAGGCATCCCTGCAGACACCTCCGTACCGCCCGCTCTTGGGACTTTGGGGCCGGGGCCTTGAGGGATGTTCGGAATTTGAAATTTATAGGGTGTAGATTTGGGCGTACGTCCTCCGAAGTGCCAAATTATGAAGTACTCGCGTTTAGGATGGTAGTTCCGTCGGCTAGACTAGCATGGGGCGTATATGACTAATTGTGAAGTATGGGCGCTTGGAAACTCTTCTGGGCTTCGGGTGCATCCTAATGCAGATTGAAAGTTGAGGCACGTAAGATAAGACACCTATATGGGGACAGGGCCGGGCTTGCGTGTACTCTCCCATAGACTTGCTTGTTCGGCTTATTGGTTTGATAACAATGACCTCAAGTGCAGTTCCTGCATAGATTCCACACATTGAAACAAACCATAAAACGCCACGGAACCCCATTCCCACATTAAGGCCCCTTCACTGCACTATAGACCCTATCAAAAAAACTTGACAATGCAAACTCAACTAGATGTGAATCCTTCACACAAAGCCCTAAGACCAAAACCCCTCCGCAAGCCATTGCAAATAGAATCCTCTAAGGCGCCGGCGCAACTCTCGAGAAGAATGGCCTATGCCAACCTTCCATTGGTTGTGAAGGCTTTGGGAATGTGGGTTTTCCAGGGTGGGGAGAGAGTTCACGGGCGCCTCTAAACTGTACACACTGAACCCTACAAGGCACAGGGCTTAAGGTGGTCTATATACCCTTAAGGAGGTCAACATCAGGTTCTAACCCCCGTGGGCCCTGAAAGGTTATACGGCGCAAGATTGGAAGCGAGATATGGGCTTCGGCATTAAGCTGTTGGCCGAATATTGGGAGTTTCCGAAAATAGGGGTAGTATTTAGGGTACTATATTGGGGTCCCGTATTTTCGGAAACTCCTGTATAGGATCCTTCATAATTAGAATTGGGCTTCGGGGCGGATTATTATGCACTATAATCATGCCAAGATTCACGATTACGTTCCGACCAAAGTCGACAACGGGTGCCGCAAGACATGCATCAGGGGCCATAATCAGTATTAGGAGAGGGTTGTGGGGCACATTGTGGCATAAACATAGGAAGCATATTGTTCAAGCTTCTGCATACGGGTTCAAACCGACCAGCTTCCCTTCAATGGGTCCTGGTTAAAGCAGCCCTAAACTCTCAACACGTAGCCCCCCCACCCAGCCCTAACCTGTCAACCCTGTTCCCTCCGCCTGAACTTAAACAATTCTATAACCCCTTACCCGAAACCTTACAGAAGAGGAGGCTGTCTCAAACGTTAACCCCCACCCTGCACCGTTCACCTCAAACACGATATGCCTGCACCCTGAGCACTAAACCCTAAACCGAACCCATGTACAGCCCTCACTGAACCCTAGAACCCTCAAAAACTGCCTCAAACTACATCTGAAACCCCCGGGCCCCGGGGTCACACTCAACGCTTCCGGGCTCAAGCTTTGCGATTTCAGAGTTGCAAGATTTGCTTCTTGAGGGCTTAGAGGCTTAAGGCTTTTTTGAAGGCTTCAGGGGCGAAGGTTCAAGGCAGGAAGGCTTTTGGGGCTCTAGTTGTGGGGGTTTCGGTTTGAGGATTTGGGATCGATAGACTTATAAGGCACCACACAACGATCCCCCACAAAAGGATCGGTGGCTTTACCCCTGCTGGGGCTCCAAACTGTGAACTCCCCATATACCATGGTCCAGCTGCGCATGGATGGGTCCCAAATCTCGACAAGATGTTACAGGCTTCGTTAGAGGGCTCCTTGCTGGGATCCTTTTTAAGGGTACGATGGGTGCAGTAGTAGCTGCTTTTTTTTGTGGTTTTGCATTTGAGGCTCCCGGGACTTGCATTTCAGGTTTTGAGGGGCTTCTTGCATGAGTTGGAGCCGTGTGGTTTGGGTTTGGGGTGGAAGGCGATTGGTTTGTCCCCGTGTCAAAGTGGTGATGAGGGCGCATGCCGCATTTGAGATGGAAGCTGCCATCGCAACCAGAGGCTTCCGGACATACGAACACAATGTGCACTTGGGGGGTTGGTATTTTTTGATATAATCTAAGGACAAGAGGGGATACCACAGCCTTGCTCATAGTAGTCAGGCAGTCGGGGCCAAGGACTTTGGCAAAACTGTGTGAGACCACCGAAACTATGCGTTGCACGGCTTGAACGCTGAATGCTAACATTGTGGCTGTAAGACTGCAAAGTGAGCTGGGGTGCCAGGATACCATACTACATATATAACTAACGGATTGATTTCCTGCAGTTTAGGATAAGCAAACCAATCCAACCATTCTCCGGGCTGAGGATTGCAGGTGTGATGCTCCTTCTCGGAGGCTGCAGCAATGGCAGCCAGGTGAGCAGATAATTTCCATCGAAGTTTGGTAGCCAGCAGGTTTGCAGAACTTCACGACACTTCCAACATGACCTGTTCGTCCTCCGTGAGCTTGTTACTAGAAAGGGACTCTTGCTAAGTCAACAGCTGCAAATCGTCTTGCTGAGAGTCTGGCCATTTCGTCTCGGGCACCTCGGTCAAAGAACGATCTGATGCATGTGCTCTAAACGTCCGAATTTCGAATTGTCTGGTTTCGAACAGCTTCGGCTGCAAATTGAGCTTTATTCAACCTAAATGGTACACCCTGATATGTGGGAGTGAATTCGATGCAGCCTTTTCCGGGCTTGTTACATCGGCAAGATTGATACAACCAAAGGACCCAAATCGGTTAGAGTTGTGACGACTGGCACCATACCACCGTCATCACCACCACGACTCGATAACGGCGGCGAGTGAGAGGGCCAAGGATGTCAAAACGACCTCATGCAGGCTGACACAGTGTGGCATCTAGGGATGGCGGTCCGCAGAATTCCCGAACCCCACTTCCTCAACTCTTCATCCCGTCCCAAACTGAACCCACTTCCACCAGATTGCCATCCTTTCGCTGAGTCTTGGGTCAGAATGCCTGCCCCCAGCAAACATCTCATGCCCTCGACTCTCAGATTTGAACCTCAAGCCTTCGCGTGGAAAGAAACTAGGCCTTCGCTCTCTGCCTACCTTTGGTTGGTAGGGAATGGAAGAATGGTAGTAATAGTAGTCATAATTGTACCCCATTCCTCCATTCCCTACTAACCAAAGGTAAGTCTGGGGCCACACGCCCAACTTGAAGATCAAAGTCTGCGCCTGAGGAGTCGGAAAGGGGAGGGTTCTGGGGTGCAGGGCTGCCAGACCTGTCTTCGACTCAAATGGGCTTATGAGTAGTACAGCCTAGCCAACTTTGGGAGTTTCCGAAGATAGGGGACCCGAATATAGCACCTTGCATAGTAGGATCCTTATAAACGGACACCCAAATAAGGTACCCCTACTTAGCGGAAACTCCCAAATGCAAAGCCACAGGCGCCAACATCCTCAACCTTACGCCCGACACATGAACCCGAGGATAGAGAAGTCCGCATAATTTCTTGAGGCGGGGCTACGAAATAAAACCATTATATATGTATGTATGTATATATATATATATATATATGGCCAGCCCC
>BGNK01001308.1:0-74242 GCA_003297005.1 Symbiodinium sp. clade A Y106 | reverse complement strand
CCCTGTGGAACAGGATGGCTTTCCCTTCTGCTCTGTTTGTGGAACCGTTTGTGCGCCTGCCAAGGAATTGGTATGGTCGTGCAGCTTTGCGATTGTGGCACGTGCTGTGTGTGTGTGTGTGTGTCTGAACTTCGCCTGCGATAGAGAGACTGTCACACACACGCGCGCACACACACAAACACACAGACAATGTGTCTGTGTACGTATGCATGGCGATTCTCTCTCCTCATATATAGGCTCTCCAGCTAAGAAAGTGCTGTGTGTCCTCGTCCTTTCCCCTGCATGTTATCATCCCCCCTCCCCCCGTGGAACGGCTTGGGCCTTGAGCTTCGGAGTTTAGTCCCTCTCCCCATATGCTACCACATGTGGAATATGGGGTATATGTGGTTTGTTACATACTACTGCCATTTACCTGGCTATTCCCCTCCCCCCTGTGGTTCGGGTTGGCTCCCCTTCTCCCCTCTTCCCGATGTCACCCCTCTGGGCATAAGTGTTTCTGTCTTCTGAATTCCGTGTCTGGAGAGCCTCTCGGTAACGTTATTGAACTTCGTCTCCGATAGAAAGCCTGTAACGCGCAACCACACTCTCTCTCCCCCACACACACACACGCATGTGCACATGTGCGTAGATGTAATGGGTACATCGGAAATATGGCTCCAGGCCCTTGTGTTCGGGCAGCTTGTGGCTCCAGGCCGTTGTGTTTGGGCAGAATTAAGGCTCCAGGCCCTTGTATTTGGGGGGGATACCATTGGGGGTGGNGGGGGGGGGGGGCCGAGAACGCACAGCGCACAACCATATATATATATATATATATATATATATATGCATACATACATGGGGGGGTACCATATATATATATATATATATACATATGTATATATATATGTATATATATATATATATATATTTATTTATCGGCCCTTATACCTACAGAACCCTGACAGAGCCCTTTATGGAATAGCTACGTTTTCGGACCTCTGCATTCTTTGTACTCTCCGGCCTCGCCCGGTTGCAACTCACGGGTTCGAAGGAACCGCCGCAACTGGGTAGGAGGCTCCTCTCAAAGGCCGAAAAAACTGCCAGAATAGATTTAAGGCTCAGGGCTTAGGGCCGAGTTCAAGGTTGTGAAAAGATTTCGATTTCATGAGGTTTTAGAAGGTTCTTTTGTGGGACTGTCTATACAAACCCTCTCAGATGCTTTTTTTGGGATTGTGTGTTCGGGGGTTGCACCGTTTTTGGCCACAGGAAGCTCCAGAACGAAGGGTCCGTGCAAGTCAGGTCTTGAAGTTTCGAGTCCCATGTGACTTCCTGTGGCTGGGGTTTAGGAATTTCGGGTTTAGAGATGTTTAGAGATTTAATTGGGTTTAGGGATTAGGAATTGGGGATTGGTTGAGGGTTTAGGGATTGGGGTTCAAAGTTTAGGGATCAAGATTTAGGGTTTAGGGCTTTTGGGGCTCAAGGCTTCGTCAGGGAAGCACAAGAGGTTTAGGGGAACCCCAAAACCCCAATTCTCCCAGCCCTGCAGTCGTTGATGAAAGGACCCACGAAAAACCACCCCCAAATCGAGGGATTGAGCCAGCAGTCGAAGCGGCACGTCCTGCGCAATCTCCGGAATCGTGGAGGGATATCCTGGCACTGCTCTCAGCCGTCGGCTGGATCTTTCGGATTTAGGGGTTTGTGACGGTTTGTGTGTGTGTGTGTTTTTTCCAGGGTCTTCCAGGGATGTTTATCGAGTCTTACACGGGTTCGCTCGCTGCTGCTTCAGGCTGTGTATTGGGGCCTACTAGCCCTTGAGGAGATGTACCGAACTTTTGCGGGATCCTTTTGTGAACCAAGGCCGAGAGAGTCTTTAGAATACTAACAATACCTATTCACGATCAACTATACACTTCAAACTAGACCAACAGATAGCATTCCTCTACAATCTCAGAGGTATTTCTTATCTCAGAAGAGGCAATCCTCGTCGATCTGGCTATGCTTTATTGGGCACACCTAGGAAGGACAACCCTGCGTTCTGTTGGGATTAGCGTTCAGGGTTTCTGCTCTAGGATGTAATGTACGGGCCTTAATAACTAGAATAGGGTTTTGGGCTCCTTTATAGTCTGTATATAGTTACAATAAACAGAAGGAGCCCTAACAATATTCTTGGTAATTATTTAGGCTTCTATATTAGAGAAGTTAAGGCCTGTGGTTGAGGGTATTTGGTCTTGCTGCTCCGGGTCTGAAGCCGGAAGAGTTCGACGCGGTGGAGTTTGGGATTCAGCTTTCAAAGCATTTGGGGTTCTTTTGAGTTTCGGGAGTTCATAGAACTGTGGGGACTGATCGCCTTGGAAGAAAAGTCGGGGTCTGAAGTCTGAAGTTTAAGCAATCCAGCAACCCCTAATCCCAAACCCTAAACCGGCAACCCCAGTTTGGGACAGGCTAGGCTCAGAGAGTGGCTTGCCCCATGGCACAGGCAATCACTTGTCTCGCCGCGAGTATTCCCCGAACGTGTGGGCCGTTTGACTTCCAGGAGGCCTATGAGAGGCTTACAGGGTGTCATGAGGGTTTCATAATGGCTTCACCAAAAAAACTGGCAATGAAAAGGGCGGCGCCTTTTGTTCCGGCCTCTCGCAGCGCTGAGGTTGAATTCTGCACTGTTCATTTGCAGAGGCATTCTGGGCCTGTGAGCCAGCTTCAAGAGTTCAGGTGATATAGGGTCCTTAAACATTAGAATAGGGTTCCTTTAAAAAGGGTTCAACAAGGGATCCACAATAAGGGTCTATGACATAGGGGCCTTAACAATTAGAATAGGGTTTAAGGGTATATTCTACCTTAACTATAATAAGACCCACCAAAATCGTATGGGTATCTATTTCAACCCCCTTTTGTAACGACCCTGAGAATGCAGTGTTAGATCTTCGTGACAGACATGCCATAGGTCTAGGGTGGCTGGGATCTGTTGTGAAGCATAAGTGAACCGTGATATGATTTTGCAGCCCGCTCCGGGAAAAAAACAGCATGCCACTCTTGCCTGAACCAATGAAGCGTCAGGCTCCCCTGTTCTGGCAATCCTTGGGCATCTTTGGCCCTATGCTGAGGATTCTGCCTAAGGCACATGCACATTAACTAGCCATGAACCCAGCAACTCCGCAATCCTGGATGAAGGCTCTGGGTTGAAAAACACAGCCGAGATCAGTTTGAACAAATACTGTTGGAGTATATGGAAGCCCTAAAGACCTGCCTTCTGTAACTTCCGTGCAAGAACCCCACACCTAAATGACCTTAAACCCCAAGCCCTCAGAAGTGATAGATCTTAAAGCCTAAACCCCATAATCCTCAGCAGGGGTAAATCATCAGCAAACCCACCGCTTGCCGGTGGATCAGCGTCGGCGGCGTTGGCTCCTGGCCTCATGAGAACCCGGGGAAGCCAAGTCAAAGGCTTACGGGACTTTGGCAATTAAACTCTTTGAAGTAATGCTGTAATGCCTGTTTAGCACTTAACATAGAGTTTAGGTTTTTGGGCTTCGGGTTTCGGGACTTTGGCATTTGAAAACAGCGCCTAATCAGAATAGCGGTTAGGGTTTCGTTGGGGCATCTAGAAATATGTAAGGCTGAGGCTTTTCGGCGTTCACTTTCGGACATGCCATCAGTGACATAGGACTTGTAGGTCTATTGTTGGCATTCGCGCTCGAACACTTCAGGCGAGGTTTGGGACACCAAACTTATTTCAAGAGGTGTGGGCTGATATGTTAGCTTCGTGGCGGGTTTAGCTGACAAAGTCACAAAAAGGGTTAGGATTTAGCAGACTCAAATGCCGCAGAAGCCTTATAAAACAGTATCTCGGGGCACCGAGCCGGTAATATCCTTGAGGCCTGAACAATCACCCATGTTCGTCCTTAGAGCTCCAAACTTTGCCTGTACTGATACTCCAACATACCCCCAAGCCCAAGCCCTATTCCCTTTAAGTCCCCTATACCAAGCCCTTATAACTCCCGTATACAAAACAAAACTTATAGTAACCCCTGTATAAAAGCCGCCACAGGAACGCTATTATGATGAAGAAGGCCCCAACACATACCCATCCAAAGACATTGCCAGGGCTATAAAGTCTTTGGTGCCTGGGCTTCCCGGCTGCGGAACTCTTCATACGGTCCAAAAACTAAAGTGTTCACAAACAAAGCCGGACGTGCCGCAGAGTTTCGAGCTGAACCGATGGATAGGATAAACGGCTGTGAGTAACAAGAGGATCTTCTTCATATATCGCACCCACCTAGTGTTGTAATTGTCATGTCATGTACAAAAAGCACTTCTCTACGCAGCCTGTAGAGGACCTTTGAGAACGCAGAGTCGGCCTTCCAGCTCGTCATGATCCACAGGCTCTGGGATGGTATTGCCTGCCAAGAAAATGTGGAATACGTAGGGTTGAGTTGGATTTCAGGTCTTGGATTCACCTTTGCAACTTTGGGTGTGGGGTTCGCTATCACTTTGGTTGAGGGCAACGTCTACAATGACAACAATCAGGTTAAACCATGGTGCTCTCAAAACTCACAGTCCCTAAGAATCTGCAGAAAATGCCAGGCACTAGTACGGCTTACAATTGTGAAGATTCCGTGGCGGAGAAGTCAGTGGCAGCTCTAAGCACCCCAAAACTCACCAAACAGCACGGTTTAGGGTTTAGGGGTGTAGGTTTTTGTTGCCGTATAATTAGGCTGTTGACACTCACACTCGGGCAAGCCTGGCGAGGTCTGTTGCGATGCAAGTTCACAAGGTAACTACCCCCAAGTCGATTCACTCCGGAGTAAGTGTTGTCAAGCCCATTGTACATCACGCCCAAACATAACTACCAGCCCGTAGAAAAACTTAGTTTGACAGCAGGTCTCCATCCAGGAACAGACATTCCTAGACCCACACATATCAGAAATTTCACTCCACTCCCTAGTTCAGTCCCGTGAAGAGCCTGTGCAACGTGCCACCTACCCTCTCGTCGCCAGTTGCTGCTAGTGAGTTGTTTCACTTCCTTTTCGTCTTGCAGGAGCTGCCGAAGGCAAACTCATCTCAACATGCACACGAGGGACTGGGTTCTCGTCATTGCAGCTCCAATTCCTCGATCTTGCAGATGTGCAACTGAAGGGCTCGGCGTCAAGCAGCTATATTTGCCTCTCATGCATTGTATGCAGGCCCAGTATCTTCATGCAGATCCACACGAAACGCCGAAGTGTTGATGACATCCCCTGCACCTGACGCGTATGTCCCTGACCATACTTGTTGCAAAGTCACGGCCGTGCATGCACATGCAGAGCGTCCTGGACATGCGTATCATGCAGACTCAGAAAAGGTCTGACCAAATTCCATGAGCGCGTGCAGCCTTGACGCTTCTTTTCTTGACTAACTGTGGGTCAAGAAGCGTTTGGTTTCGCCGCTGCAACGGTTTTTTCGCTTCCGCGGTTTGGAGTCAGTCCTAGATCATCCGGCGGGTCGAGAGCGTTGGCAGCTAACATAAGAAGCAGGCCCACAGATTTCTGCCCGGCATTTATCTGTGTTCGGAAGTATTTCAGCGGCAGCGGGGAGAACCAAGCTGGAGAAGCTCCTCATGGCACTGTTGGGGATTACATGGTTTACGTGTTTGGCTCGGGGGCTTTGGGTTTGGGGTGGGCTGAATATTCACGATTCACACCGACAGCTGAAAACCTTACAGCTCGACAGCATCCAGGGCGCAGGAACCATCGAGCTCGTCGGCCGTGGGGTGCTGGCGCTGCCTTTATGGTGTCAAAGCCGTGGCAAGCCTGACGCTTCGTTTGGTGGGCTGCTTTGGGTCCAGGAGCGGCGTCCCTGCTGGGCGGTGGATTGGAGGTGATGTAAGCCTGCAAAGGACTACAGTGTTTTGGAGGCCTTGTGCAGGTTTGATATACATAGTCTTACACTTTACAAACACACTATGCAGTTGCGGTGGGGCGAAGAGAGGGGCGGCGCTCCCTGGCGTGCTCCTCAGAAATGCAGGATGGTACTTGATTTCCGGCGCCAGCAGAATCCAAAAATACGTTGACAGGAACAGTGCCGTCGCGTCTGTAAAGGGAAGAATCACGTCAAAGTTCAGTATGTGAGAAGCAGCAAGCGGAAGCCTTCAGTCCCGAGAAGCTCCTCTGCGTCGGCGGCATCGGGTCCTGTATTCGCCATGTATGTGATGAGGCCTGCGATGCCAGCAGCGTCGATGTCCTCTGTAGTGATTTCGACCTCGGATGATCGAAGATGCGGCCTCGGTGCGGGGATATCATAATCAGCTGCGTGGTGGAAAGTGGAAACCACTGCAGTGACGTCATCATCGCGGCCCAGTCCTGCTACGAGGCTACGCGCGTCATACTATATGCGAGCACGCAGAGCGTGTAGAAAACCAGCCCCTTCCTCTGAAGGGAGTAAGGCATGTTGTTAACGTCACGGTCCAGAAGCTTGAGGAGCATGGCCCGGATCATAGCAACCGGGCGGAGAACTGCGCCACCCCTCACTCCTGTGCCCGTGTGAGGGGGAGCGATCGACCCATCGTTTTGCGGTCCGATAGGGCAATCCCGGATAAAAACTGCAAAGTTTGAGAGTGGATTATCGGACTTGGCACGTCTGTAGTTAGGAGCTGTCAAGAAACGATGCAAAGCTATATGGGATTGCCGGGGGAGCGACATAGCTGGGACAGAAGAACCAGGCCAGTAAGAGCTAGTTGATAGATGTACTAGCAAATCCAGAAGCTCACCTTGAGCCAAAATGGCTGCGGCTAAGGCTTTAGGGGTTAGGGCTTAAATGTAGGGCACAGCATGCACGTTGGCAAGTGCTTCTCAAGCGACGAAGGCCGGCGCAAGGGATCAAAGTTGTTAAGTGCCAAGGAGCCGCGGGTCTTGGGGCTCGGGGTTTTAGACATTGCTTAGCACTGCAATGCGTTGCAGCGCCAGGGCTTTGGGGCTAAGGATTTACGCTGAAATGGGAGCTGAATAGTCAGGAACATGTTCCTGGGGTTCGCTGCTATGTGTACATATAGGCATATAGGTAGATAGATAGAGAGAGAGAGAGAGACAGAGAGAGAGAGAGAGAGAAAGAAAAAGAAAGATCGATAGGTCGATAGGTAGAGAGATGAGAAAGGTAGAGAAAGACATATAGATAAGTTCCTGAACACACTTCGCAGAGAAAATCCTCCCCAAAACTCCGGCCTGGTCTCTGAAATTCGAGATCCGGGACATAAGGGAGTTTCCGAAAATTAAGGGTACCGTATTTTGGGGATCCTTATAATTAGGACCTATTAGGTCTCCTATTTTCGGAAACTCCCATAAGGGACCCTGATGTAAACCGGGAGCAGTTTACTCCTTCTTCTAAACACTCGGAAACCGGCACCCCTAATTCTCTGGAGAGTGCAATGCAGATTAATCAAGCGACCTGCGGTTTTCTGAAATCTACATCCGTAGATCTTAAGCACGATATACTCTGAACTTTACCCTAAACCCTTTAAACGTTTGACCCTAAACCCAACAAGCACGAGCAAAGGAAAATCCAGTCCACAAGTCACCGTTTTGGTTTTGGGGGGTCCTCATTCAAGAGGTGGGATGAAGGTTGGGAATGGGATCCCTTATGTACGGACTCTCATCTGTGACTACACCACCTTCCTTCACCCGATTCCTCAAGCTTAAACCCGAAACCTTACACCCTACATCCAACGCCCAACCACCAAAAAGCGTAAACCCCCAAAACTTAAAACCTAAAACTTCATCTCACCTGTTGAGCCTTAAACTCTACACCCCAAAACCCTAAACCCTAAAATCCTAAACCTATCGAGCCCCTTGATTTGGCTTTGGGGAAAGGACGTCGACATCAAGCCTGAAGCACCAAGCACGGCTATGCCAAGGCCAACTCCTCCGTAGAGCCTCTCCTTGTAAAAAGGGCCGCTTAGGATTGGGGCTTTAGGGTTTTAGGGTTTAGGGTTCATGGCTAAGGATTAGGGTTGTAGGGTTTTTTCCCTCCTAGGGTTTAGGGTTTAGGATTAGGGTTTTAGGGTTTAGGAAAGGAAGGAATGCAATACAGGAACCTTTCGGGCCCATGGTACTTATAGCTATATAATAACGAACCCCCAAGACAGTATAGGTAACTATTGAGGTCCCTATCGCAAGCTGGTAGATTGCCGTGGGTATCTAACAGGTATATAACACATGATAAGCAGGAAGGATGCTGTTGGCAGGCTCCGGTACAAGGGCTTTGAAAGGGTTTTGGGCACCTTTACAGGCCTTGGGCTTTCTGGGTTTCGTTTGGAGTTGGTTTAAAGCTGATATATCATACTACAGAGGCCAACCATCAAGAATTCAGGTTTGGAGGTCAAGAGTTTGGGAGTTTGGGATTCTGTAACAAAAGGGTCAACTAATCTGACTGGGCTCAAGAAATTCCCCTCAACCCTGCCCCCTGGCCTCAGGATGTCGTCGCAAACTTCAGAAGCCCACCAAAAAACATCTCAAGTCATTCAACTCAAGGCCTTGCAAGGCCTCGAACCATCCGCGAGGGCAACCTCAACCTTCAATCCGAAAAACATAGGCCTTTATGTTAGGGTTTCGGCTACGGTTTAGGGTTTATATAGGGCTTCACAGGACGCTTTGATGCTACCCATGAGCCCTAATTTGTCGAACCCTTTTGGGGCAGGGGCTGCAATGCACATTGCCCTGATCCTTCACCTGCCGCAAGTCTGCTTTCCGAACCCCAAACCTGAAGCTTGAGACCCCAAAAGCGTCAGCTGCAAATCCCTAGCCGAAGCCCTGCCTTATGCCTGTTCATGCTCTCCACCACGAGTCACGAGCCCTGCAGCCAAGATGCATCGCGGATGCTCTCTGTCGGGCCATCACCTCCTCCTGTCAGGGGGTGGGGGGGGGGTCCCTTTCGCTGAGATGTGAGTCGTTTCGGGTCCACTGCGTGGGGGTACAGGTGATGATCATGTGCATTTTGACGCCTGGGCATCTCGATCCTCACAAACAAGAGGACACACCACTCTTCACAAAGTTACGTGACGCTTGACCGCCTAAGCCTCAACCCTTATGCCACGCCATGGCACTGAACCCCTCACAAGCCCATCTTCAGCATCGCGAAAGGCAATAACACTGCAAACACCCCGGCTCCGAATGCGAGCGTCAGGAAGGGTCCTGAGGAAACATGTTCTGAGGTTGGGCTTCTTGCTTCTGCTGCTTGTGCGTGGTGCTGGGGGGACTGTTGACTTCCATCTGGGATTTCGGTTCAGGGTTGGGGTGTTACAACTCGAAAAAGGCCAGGTGAGATCTCTCGGACAAGACCCCGGACCCTGCGCACCAAGTAATCGACAAATGCGAAACAGGTGAAGACGGAAGCCGCCCATAAGCCGCAGAACCCTCTAAACAAACTCGCACTCCATCGGCACTTGCCTCGTAAGATAGACTGCCGCAGTCACAGCCCTAGAGCCTGACATCCTAACGGCAATATGCCTGGAACGATGCGGTTGGAGTCAACAGCCCAATCTCTGAAACTGAAACCTAAACTCCTGCAGCTTAACACCGTCAGCAAGACAACCCTAAGATGCAAAGGCCGAACTTGAAAGCCCACGAGTACGCCTGAAACGCCACAGAAATCGCAAGGCGTTCTCTGCTTTCCCAGGCTCGCTCGGCCCGCGGCGTGGCGGTCATCCGTTCGAAGGAGTACCTGGAACTGTAAACGTGTTGGGAAATTGTTGATGGGCTTTTGTATTGGGGGGGCTCAATAAATAGAACAAGACTTTTGGATATGTGCCACTGCATAGTGACTTTATGAGCAGACTGCTGCTACACACTGTTTTTCCCTCCAAGGTAGCACGTTTTTGTTGATAGGTCTACTTTCTAATTGCAGGACCGTGCCATAAACGGTGCCGTCCAAGAACATGTACCGCAATACACGGTCTAGGTAGCCTCATCGAGCAATTGCTTGCAGGTTTTAGGGTTTGGGGTCAAACACTTCAGGCGTTTAAGTTTACAGTTTACAGGGTCCAAACTCCAGCTCCGTCACTACACCCAAGACTGTCGTATCCTGTTTGGGATTTCCGAAAATAGGGGACCCTAAATAGCAGGATCCTTATTACAAGGACCCCAAAATAAGGTAACCTCCCCCAATTTTCGGAAACTCCCATATAATACTTCTCTTCACCAGCCCGGAGCTGCAGAATCCTAGTTTTCTGTCTCCGCTCGCTTCCACAGCGAGCTTCTAAGCATACTAGAGGAGCCTGACTAGTTAGAATAGGGCTTGTTGGGGGTGCGTCAGTAGTCAGGCTGCTATGAGACTATAACCTCATATCCCTTGTAGATCCCCAATACCCTAGACCCTTGCAAACCACTTTTGGTCCCTTATTCAAGCTTCCAAGCACAAGCGAAGCAAGGGCACGTGGTCTGCAAGTGGCCGAGCCTCTGGTTGCTTCTTGGGCGGAGCCGTACTTACCCAGAAGGTTCGGGGCCTAGGAATCACCTTTTCGGGGCTCAGGGTTTACGAGGACTTTGGGAGTTAGGGATTTCGGTTCAAGGCTGGGGGCTTTGCGTTAAAGCTTCAGGGTTTAATTTCGAGATTTATAGTGTTGAGGGTGTAGCGTTTCAAGACCATGTTGGAGTAAAGGAACTGTGCTTGTGAGAGCAGTTTTTGTCCTGGCGGTTACGACAAAGTTTGCATCCCATATTGGCGGCTTCGGGGTAAAGGCTTTCAGTATCTGTGAATGCAACCGCTCCGTTCCATTCCGAATGGTGCCCTGGGTGGGACTTGCGGGGGGTTGGCTCCGAAACTTTAACACCCCGAAGCCCTGTTCTGCGACAGTGGGGTTGGAGCGCTCTTTTCAAAACACCCTTAACGTCAAACCCTTAATAAGCCCTGCAGCCCCAGAACCTTTTGCAACTGGCTTGCAACGTCACGCCAGGACAGCTGACCTAAATCCTTAACCCTAAGCCCTGGGGGCTCAGGCCGTGACATTCCCTGGTCCACGCAAGAGCGGAAGAACTGTGTCTGAGGCAGCGAGGTCTTTAGCGATTCGGCTTCGGGTTTTTGGAGTTTTGGGTTGGGATTTGAAGGGTGTGGGATTCAAAGCTTCCGGTTGTGGCTTAGGATTCAGGAGGATGGAGGGATGCGAGAGGAATGTAGGGCTTAAGACCGAGCAATGTTTGTAATAGAGGGGTAGCATTGAAGGGAAGGGACTACATCGCAATCTAGGTGTATATACACCGTCTTTACCAGCGTAGGCAGAAGGATCTGTAGGTAAAGCATAAATACAATTGCGGGAACGCTAGGGAACACGATCAGTAATTCTACTCCCGCCCCATATTTGAGAACCGCCCGCTGGTGCCTTTAGGATGGGTTGCAGCCCCAATCGGCCAAGGCATGCGACGCCTTCAGCGCCGGGACCTTCGCCTTCTTCAGGAGACATGTATTTTGGGTCTAGTAGTTTAAGGCTTTGGGCTTAGGGTTTGGGGGTTTAAAGATTTACGGGTTACGAGTTTGGTCTGGGGTTTAGGACATTTTTGATCTAGGCTGCAGGGGACAGGGGATTTAGGGTTCTAACCTGAAAGCTCTACCTGCTGGGGGTGTGTCTGTCGGGCTTGACAATCGGGGTTACAGGTAGTCTCTTTCGCATCTCTTAAGGGCTTCATGCTATTATGGGTGCCTTGCTTGGCAAAATAAGGTTTCGGGGTACACTGTAGAACATCAGGAAGCCAAAGGAATAGTATTAACAATTGCTCCGGCTTCCGTGATTTTTTGGTGATTGCCTGCCGGGTGAAAAGGGCCTCTCCATGGGTCGTCCTGTGGTGAAGGGCTACGATGGCTGACCGTGAGATTTTGGGGTTTACAGTAGGGGTTCCGCGGCTGCGGCTTTCCGGCTTTCTGTAGAACTTGATGAATACACTCTTTGCCTACGCGCAATGACCATTCGGACACCCGAAGAAACAGAAACCGCAGACCGCAGACTCTTAAACTCGTCCTCTAACGAAACCTAAAACCCTAAACCTGAAAGAATGGCCCTCCTCCTAGACCCCCCCAACTACCCTCTAATGTACCCCAAATACCCAGCATTAAGGAACATAAGGGCTCTATTAAAGGCTCTATTAAAGGGCCATTGGGGGGGTCCTGGCTAGGAACCCTTAACCTACTTGTCGGGTATCATGGGGAACCAAAGGTTAACCTTTTTCATAATATAAGGAATATATAGGGATTATACTACCCCAAAAGGTTAAAGGTTACCTACTCTACTACTAGGTTACACCAGCACTTAAAGTAGCCCTGCCTTCCAGAAGCAGGCTTCCTGTGGCGAGGACCTGCTTGGCCTTGTACCTGGGCACCGTCGAGTCGTTGCCGCCGGGGCTTTATAATGTTACGCTTTTCCTTTAAGGGCTCCTTTTGTGAGGTTACGCTGTACGCTTTAGGGTTTTCGGGTTTAGTACATGAAGGGCTAATGCTGAATGATGCCTCAGAGCACAAGTAGGCCAGATTGCTGGCGGTGGATGGTACAGCTTGCTGCCTCGGTAGGTGCGTCCGTAAGTGTGAGCCCCCCAAATCGAAAAAGCGTCTGGAATAAACGTCCGTAAGTGTAAACCCCCCGAATCGAAAAAGCGTCTAGAATAAACAGAAGTCTATGTCCACGTAAGTTCGGGAACTCCACATCGCCCAAACACTCAGCACAACATGACAGTGCCCGGTTCCAGGCGGAGGCACATTGCCCATTCGCCACAGTCCGAAGACTGCGCGCGGACTCGCTGCGCATCGCCGCGGGGAATGCCTACCTTGTGAGCTTCAAGGCCCTTATTACCCAGAGGCTCCATGGTAGTTCCTTTTTGGGATTACCTTATAGGATTCTATATATGAACCCCCAAAAGGAACTACTATGGAGCCTTAGGGTACCTTGTAGTTATATTGGTCTTTCGGGGTTTAGGACGGTTTGGGCAGCATCCAAAACCCTACATCCAGCTGGATGTAGGGTTTAAAGTTTAAAATTGATGTCTTTGTCGTTAGAACTCGGGCGCAGAACATGTCTGCAACAGGCAGGGCTTGGCTGGAGCCAGCTTCCAACTTCCTATATTCCTTGGGGTTGCAACCCCGATCTCGGGAGCATCGAAAAAGCAGATCCGGCAAGTTGGTTCCTAGAAAGTACCATTGAAAAATAGTAGAGGGTCCAAATTAGGGGATGTGCTTTTGACATCCTCTCGGGGGTCTGGGAAGGAACTGTATGTACCTCTGACATCTCATCCTGTAGGGTGGAGCAGCTCACGGTCATTCTATGAGGTAAGGCCATCATTACTTGTCGCCCCATAATCACACCCCCAGCATACACTCACCAATACTATGATGAGCCCTTCTTTACATGATGACAACCAACCTTTTCATATTCAGCCCCCTGAAATAACACACACACAGATATATATATATTTATATTTTTTTATTTATATATATATATGTACCTATGCCTGTACATACGTATACATACATGTACATTCATGCTTCGGCTTATAGTTGTTTATGTTGGTCTTCGGGCCCGTATGTTGGGTCCGCAGCCACGAGAAATCCGCTGAGCGGCCCAGAGGTCGCTGGTCGATTGTAGCATGTTCTGCTCGGTGAGCCTCGCACCACCGGACCGGGCCAGGGCTTCGAGAGCTTGGGTCCTTCAACGGATCCTACTAAGGGTTCCTGTAAGGGATCTATAAGGGATCCTATTAAGGGTTCCTACTAAGGGTTCCTATGAGGCTATGAGGGATCTTTCAGGGTTCCTGGGGTGCCGTCCAAGGGATCCATGGGATGAGCTTTAAGGTGCTCAGCCTGGATTGGCTGGGAATCCCGAGTTCCCTGTCATCGGGCTGAATACCTATTCCAGGGTTCTGGGAAAAATCGTAAAGAAATATGCAAAGATGTACCAACAAGGTCACAAGTCATCTACCGAGCCACTAAGGCAGAAGCATAAGGTTCCTTGAAGTTAAACTCCGCATGCTCCTGATGCTCGCACGGCTCGTGCTGTTTGCTTAGCCTCGGGTTAGGTAGGAATTCGGTAGTATCGAAACAGCCGATGCAATACCGGAAGCTAGGAATGTGCCGTGTTCTGGCCTTGTACAAACTGTGACATGTTTCGGCACAGCCCCAGATGACCCTCAACAAAATTTGCTGCATGACACCTAGCGATGGCTTCGGCAGTAGTCATGGACAATCGCCGGCCATCCGTGTCCTGCGCCGGGAGCTTGAAACCCACAACATGTCTGCAAAAGTTTATCTGTGGATGCCAGATCTCACGCCACATCTACCCATAGGCCCCATAGTAGTTCCTTTTTGGGATTACCTTATAGAATTCTAAATATGAACCCCAAAACGGCACTACTATGGGGCCTACAGGTAGCATCAAGCATTGGGGCCTTCGAGAACGGTTGCAGACGTCAATTGGCTACTATTCCTCATGACAGAATGAGAAATGCCCTGGTTCCTTGTCTTCATGGTAGGGCTGTAGATACCCAAAAGGCTACCGGCTCAGACACTAACCCAAGTCTTCCAAACTCCCTCCACTCCGGAATATCCCTACATTAACAATCACTCCTCATATGAGTGAATGAGTGCTGCTGAGCTCAGCTACCAGGGTGCCAGAGCTGCACAGTACAAAGTAGGTTAACTGGCGTATGGTGGGAATTGCTGCCGTAATTTGGGGGTGGGTGTCTTTCCCCTCCCACATTAGCCCTTGACCAAAATCCGAGGGCTCTATACCCAAACCCCCAACCTTGAGAATCTTAGAGCCCTGTGACCTCAGCCCTGAGACCTGTCCTTCTCCTGAGAAGCAGGGTCAGAAACACGCTGGATGACGCTCGCCCTCGGGCTGGCGTCGGCCTCGAAAACCTGACTGCAACAGAAATGGCTGTGGGCTTAGTTCGGGTTGTAGGGGTTCCCTAAACCCTAAACCCCAAATTGCCTACCTGGTGCTCTACGTCCCGGGGAGCTGGTGGGCTGCTTGTATTTGAGTTCTTGATTGGGTGCTGCTGAAAGGTTTCGGATTGAAAAGAACGAGCTGGCACTGGCATACTGTGTAGCTGAAACGAGCTGGTGCCAGCGTCAACTTCATTTGCCGTCCGCAATTTAGCCTCCAGGTTTCATGCGCGAGCGAGGCATGAATTGCTGTTTTTGTTAAACCTATAAACTGTAAAGACCGACACCCTCAAATTTTAGATTCTCGAAACAATTGCTGCTTAAGGTCTCGGCCATACCCCTGCACACTCACTTCCGTGGTCATTCTTCACCAACTTTCGTCTGCATGGCATTTCGGGTTTATTCAATGATTCAGTTTCACCAGCACACCGAGAAAAAGTCAACAGAGCCAGTTAGAAACCTTCATGTAGCCTTTCAAGGCCCTACTTCAAAAACCCCGCCAACGCCCGCAGAAGCCCTCAAAAAGCATAGACGAAACACCTACCATATCTAAACCCCTGAAAAGTATACTGATACTAGGCCAAAGCCTGCTTAAAACCGCATACCCTACACCCTAAACCCTAAACCTAAACCCACCCTCAAAGCAAGGAGCTCAAGGCCTCCCAGAAGGGGCCGATAGCCGCGCAGCCACCCAAGCCGACGGCTGAGTCGGCAGGGTTCTGGAGCCTTCTTTGTCTAGGTTCCCCAGTGGCCCCTTAATAATAAGGTACCCTTTTTCCTACTATTCGGTTTTAATAAGGGAACCCAAAAAGAAAAAGGGTAAAAGGGTACTACTGGGGCACCTAGTTGTTCTTCGAGATTTGAGGGTCGAGGTTCTTCAGGGCTCAAGGCTTTGGGTTAAAGAGTCTAGCTGTTTGTTGTGTTTTGCTAGTTGCCTTCTTCGTCCAACTGCCCAGATTTGTTGAGTTCATATGGGCCGACTGCGTCAGGGTTTAGGGCCCAGAGCCTGAAATGAGAATCAAACCCCTATCCCCAAGCCCTAAACTCTGAACAGACACAAAACCCTGCACCTCAAGCCAACAACCTAAACCCCAAATTGCTCTGAGCCCTAGAAACCCGAAAGCCAAAAACCCTGCAGCCCAGCCCGAAACTCCAAATGGACCCAGTTGGCCCGAACCCTAAAGCCCAAAACTGCCTTTGAACTGAGGAGCAGGATACCCAGCAGCCCGCCCTGCTTGATGCCACCATAGCGGCCGCCAAGGTACATGGCGCTTCCTTCAACGGGCGGGGCTGGGGGCGAAATTTGGGGGCCTTGATTATCAGGAGAATGGGGCTGTGGAGGTACTACTTTCTCACCACGATCAGGAACCGTAGTCTTGGCTCCTATATTGAGGGTTTGGGGTTAAGCGGTTCGGGCCTTGAACGCTGTCGGGTTCATGGAGCATTCTGGGCCTTGGATTGGGGTATTTAGGATTCAGGATCCCTGTATGAGTTTACAGGGCTACCATTCATGGCTGGAATGGTTGCGTTTTACAAGGATTCAGGGTCGAGTGATTTAGGTTCCAATGCCATTGGGCACTTCAGTATCGGCCCTTGGGAACACGTCCTTTGATAAAGGCTTGGGTTTGGCTTTGTGCTTGTCTAGTGACTAGTGGCTTTGGGTTTTGTATAACTAGTGCCTTTGGGGATAACTTCCGTGAACACAGAGATTAAAGGATCTTGGGTTTGCCACAATATACACAAAACGTGCAAAAATGTTCGAACCTCCTACAGTGCCGTTTCTGGGTTGGCAAAGGGGCCCTTGTCGGCTCTCCCTACCACCCCCCCCCAAAAAAAAAAAAACAAACATGCAAAATGATGGCCCAGCATCTATACACTGCTAATATTCTGCTTTTACGGTCCAGTTCGACACTAAATCGTAAGCTCGAGGACCCTTACTCTGAATGAATGTAAGAAGCCCTGAACTGAAACCTTGCAATCCCAAGCCCGAGACATTGAAACAGGAAATGGTGGTGTTAGTAGCCGCCACTCCCGTAACCTAGAATCCTATAGAAACCCAGCCAGTGCCTAGAAACCTCTTACGGGCTGTTTAGGTTAAAGGTTTCGACTCCCCAGCCATTTGCCTGATTCGGAAGCCTTATGCAGAGCGGCTTGTACTTGGTAGGGCTCTGTGGCAAATGGCTTCATGATTTACGCGTCAGGGTTGAAGGAGTATTAACCGACCACTGGTAACCACACCTGGAAGGATATCTACGTCATTGGTCATTGCTCTGCCTCATTGGTCTGCCTGATTAGAAAACCCAACCGTTTGGCCGTGATGCAACATGTCCAAAGTACCGGAAAACAAGTCTGTCGTTCGCAACCCAGAAGCACAGAATGGATCAGAAACTTTGTCGCACTGCAGCAGTATATGGGAGTTTCCGACAATTCGGGGTACCTTATTTTGGGGTCCTTATAATAAGGATCCTACTATGTAATTTAGGGATATTTAGGGTACTATACTTTGACTCCCCTAGTTTCGCGGCGGTAATGCTGCAGGCCCCTACATGCAACTCAACAGCCTAGACTGTGCCGCCAAGGCTCCAGAGGTCTGTAGGCCCAGTTTCACCGCCTTGAAATACCTCACGCGGTTGGAGGATGTCGCAACAAAGCCGAACACGGGACTCTAAACAGGGTCGTGGTGCCAAGGTGTGGAAGCGGCCATCTCAGAAGGTGAACTCGCAAACCGCATGGGCGCAAAGCTTCAACATCGCGGCAGTTACAAGGCCTGACTGAGGATCAGCCTTTTCTACTGGCCCACCAAGCCGACGACCAAAACTGGCCTACCTCCACGCCGAAAACTCAGAAAAGACGCATTACTCGCTGGAATATAAAGATTTTCAGCTACGATGCTTTGTAAGACATGCGCTTACGATGTCATGTGGCCTCATTACATCTGACAATTGATCTTAACAAAACTTCTCATAGGATCCCGCCATGAACTTCAAAAATACACTTCAAGAAAGGAGTGTAACAACATATGCTAACATGGGGGTTTTCAAGAAGGATGTCATCTACAACGCCCCAAACCTGAACCCTAAACTCCCCCCTTCGCCCCCCAAACCGCAACACTGCCCAGAATCCAAGAAAGCCAAGACGCGCGGCGTCCAACAGGCCCAGGCCTTGATGGGTGAACTCTGCCTCTGGATTGGTGCTTGCTTTAAACTTTAGCTTTCTATTTTGAGGGCTTTGTCTGCTTGTGGGATTTTTTGGGAGGGGCGGGTCTGATAATATTGTTGCTTTTTTGTTTTCGCTGCTGCCTTCTTCGCCGACCTTTTGAGCTTGGGCCTTTGAGAAGGGGTTGTGGTATCTGTAGGACTTTACATAGGAACTTCACTTGGGTGGGCATCATCCCTGCGAAGTTCAGGAGCTTCTGGCGCAGAGTGGCTCGAGGCTTAGAGGCCTGCAGAGGTACGAAAGTCTATCTTGAACAACTACTGAACTTCAGATTCTGGAGCGTTCGGGCCTATGGCGCCTCTTGACAGCAGCTACTAGTACTAGTACTAGTACTACTACTACACCTCTCGCGTTGATCCCCTGATGAAGCCCTGAACACCGAATCCGGCAGAGACCCGCCGTGGCCTCAGCAGCCGGATCGGCAAACACGAGCCTGAGACGGGAAGCGCTGGGGCCGCTAGGCCCGCTAGGGTGCAGGGCCTGGTTTGGCAGTTTCCCAAAAAAAAGGGGACCCTGATACAGTACCCTAAATAATCGGATCCTTATTATAAGAACCCCAAATAAGGTACCCCTAATTTTCGGAAACTCCCGTTTGGTGTTGGATGAAAGTCTTGCATATGCTGGGTATGTGGTTTAGGGTTTAGGGGCGGTGCAACGTAGCTTGCCGCCGATGAAGGCCCTGTTTGAGCGCAGTAGATGATCGGGGTGGCCACAGTGTAGTTCGCAGCGCAGGATGGGAAGCTGTAACGGAAGGCTTCGTGTCCAGCAGCTCTTCAACAGACTCTCTCTGCAGAGTCTGACGACTGTACCTGCTGGATGATGGAGGAATCTATAGTACTGGAAACCAACAAAACGAGAACCTCGAGCCCCAGGCCCCACAATCCTGACTACACCCTATTCTCAACTCAGCCTACGTGATTCCTAAACCTGATAAATCCGAACCCCTCATCCGAGCATGAATATATGCATATACAAACTATAATTGCATACACACATACACATACATATGTATCTATACAGAAATAAATACGAAAATAAAAATACAAACATAAATATAAATAAATATACATATATAAACACATAAATAAATACAACATATATATATATACACATACATGAATCTTATATGAAGCCTGAAAGAGCCCAAATACTTTCAACCCCAAGCCGTGTGCCGAACCCCCCCGGGCCGGGCGAGCTGCAGGCTCCCGACGTCGTGTGGACCGCGCTCGTGCATCTGCCGACATGCAACCTGAGAATGAGAACCCAACAAAAAATCGGGGTTTCGTGGTTTTTTTTGCATGAAAGTTTCGGGGTTTTTTCATCAACCTGAGACCTGAGGTCGGGGTTTAGGGTTCAGGGTAGCATTGAACTTTTTTTTTTGGTAGTTTTTGTCGATGTATATAAATCCTGAGAAGCCAAAAAAAATTCAGGGTTTCGGGTTTAGGGCCTAGGGAAGCATTGACTCCTCAGTTTTGCACACCAAGAGTTTAGGGTTGGGGTTTAGGGTTTAGAGGAGCAGTGATTTGCTAGTTGGTAGTTCTTGTATTGGTTTATATAATATAAATCTTGGTTTAGTGATGTTTGAGGGCTTAGGGCATAGGGGTTGCATACTGGTTTGGAGACTTAAGTGCATAGCATCAAGGGAGAGCCCCAAAACCCTACAGGTCTGCTGGCTGGAATCCAGGCCACTACAGTTCCGTTGGTGCGGCCATTTTCCTGCCAGTACTTCGTGTAGTACTTGTTGCCTGAGCCATGCAGTCGGAAAAGGGCGCAGGGCTTCAGGAGCTGAGGGGTTTGAGGGTTCCATTTTGAAGTTGGCATGTGCGCTCTGGGTTTTGGGGATCTTCGGGGCTTAAAAAATGGAGGGTTTGGGGATCTTCGGGGCTTGGTCGCTTCTGCCCACGGCAGAGTCTCCCAATGAGTGAACCCAGGACCCGAAAGGATCTTCTTGCATAGAAACTTTCCGTTCCGGGCCCCTACTAAAGAGCTTGTGTAAGATCTGAAGGCAAGACAGGGATTGAAGTGGGGTTCAGGGTTTCGCATTTAAGACTTCTCTAATGGATAAAAGCGGGGGACCTGGAGGAAGGCTTTCCTGCGGTGGCTCCTAATTTGCTATGCAGCCCGGGGTGCCTTGCGACATGGGACAGTGTCAAATCATACTCGATTGCACAGCACGGCTATCCCTGTCGATGTTCATCTTGCTACACTATAGGGCTGCTGGGTATACACAAGACGGCGAAGTGCTCAACCGGAGCTGGAACCAGAGCTTTAAGCCCTGAATCACTGAAGCCCTAAAACCCGAAAGTCCTAGAGCCCACAGCCCTGAACACGAATGGCCCAGATTTCAAGACATGATGCAGGGTTCTACTCTTGTCCAATGCCGAGCCTAGTCGATTTCTCTCTAAACCCTTCTACCCTCACAGAACATGTAGCAGAACCCTTGAAACGGCTTTGAAGTACCAAACAACACGCTAATCTACGTCCTGCTGACCTACTCCACATGTGCACCAAGAGGCCGCTGTCTAATTGCTCCTGCAGTCGGTAGCCTCGGAACCGTAGTCTTAAAATAGGGAACCTCGCTAACAAAGAATAAGGTTTTTGGGGCATGTCAGGGGCTAAACAGGATGTCGTTACTCATGGTTTTGAACCCTGCAGTAGGGGCCATACTACCGAGAAAAAAGCTTTGTCGCGGATATGTTGGGTTTGATACAGCGGCCTCAGCAATCATACGGGGGCTTCGGCCTGTAAAAGGACGAAGAAAGGACACTTTCGCTAATCATTCAGGCCCCTACATGACAGAGGTATGTTGACCTAGAATACCCCGCGTTTTGCGGGGTTCCTATCCACTTCTTCAGGGCTCGTGCGAAAAGCTGACAAAAAGAATTATGCTCTAGTAAGTTAGATTGTAGGTCTCTTTTCCTTGATCCAAAGAGCGTCGACACATTCAGGGTATCAGCATCATCAGCTGCATCGCAGCCCTTTTTGGGCTTATTCGGATTCTCCACTGTCGTTTCTGCCTCTTGTACATAAACTGACATAAATATATATACGGCCATGAAAAGGCGGTCGCCGCGCGGAACATGGAAGATGATGCGAACAACGGTCTAGCCAGCATCCCTCCGAGTCACCTTCAGCACCGGCTTCTTCGAATTCGCGGGGACCAAGGAAAAACGCCTCGGAGATTTCGGACATCTGGCTCGTGGCATGTCGGTCTAGGATGCTCTTCAGGGGCCCAACAACAGGCCGTAAATTGTAATAGGAACTCGGCGGTGACGTGATTGGTTGAAGCTTCCGCGGCTGTATGGCTTAGGTTCAGAGCTTACGAGGGTCGGGTACAAGCCTTACCCTTCAAAGTGCTTCGTGAAACATGATGCCAAAACCTATATACGAGCTTCGTATAGTTATGTTTGAATACGACTCGTAAGGGACGGGGGGCAAGAACAGGAGGGCCTTGGATGTTTCCCTGTGCATTCAAGGCTACCGGGCAATCGCTCCCGCACGTTAATTATTAACGGGGTTTCAGCACTCACAACTAGCAAAGCAGGCGAGGATCCGTTCAGTTGCATCTTTTCAGCCTTCAGTTCTGAGATCTCTTCTGTCATCTTGGTCTTGTCGGCCTCTGCACGGAGAGCCCTTCTTGCAAAATGCAGAAGAAAGCGGCCTTCAGTAGTCGCGCTTGCGCCTGGTGAGGCAAGCTTCGTGGCAGCAGGAGTCTGCACCTCCTCTGTGACGGGCACCACAGGGGCTTGTTCCGTGCGTTGGCGACGGCCCAGCCAAGACTCAAAGTCCATCTTGGCTATATGTAGGTGAAAACGGCGCAATGAGTTCACAGTCAGGATGGGCTCTGAAACCAATGTTGAAGTGCTCGTACACGGTTTAGGGTTTCGGCCTTAGGGTTTAGGGTACATGCTTCCGCTTACGCACATTCTACTAGTGTGCAAATGCGAGAAGGGGTGTATTATCAAACAGATGGAGAGCAATTGTCGGGTGGTCCTACCTGCGAAGTAGGGTTCCTATAGTGTCTGCCACCATACTCGAGGACCATCATGCTAAACTGCCGCTGAACCAGGGCTACTACCGGGAAGACCCTAGAGACTAGATACATCATCTATGAATCTATGATTCTTGTAAGCTCTGAATCCCAGAACCTCTACGAAATTAAAGCTCGACTGACGAGAACGAGCACGCGCCTGGGGTGGGAGGGCCTCTTTGGGCAGCTGGACGGTGAGAAGCATCAGGGTGGCTCCCTCCGGCGTGTGGCAAGATGGGCTGAGACTTACGATTTTGGGGTTCGGGGTTTTGGGCTTCTGCGCTCTCACATGCGGGCTCTTCAAGCTTGTGGCTGAGGGACTAACAGTGTGATGGTTCGGAGAAGCCGCGACGAGAATTCTAGCCTCGGATCTTGTATTGGAAGGGGGTACCCCAACTTACAGATCTGCTTCCGAGTACATCGGTTCGAGATCCGTATTCGAAACCCAACTCAGTTCTCAAGCACTAAACCGTATATGTTTGTACAAACTCTGGTTTGGCACCTGTGTTGGCACTGCCAGGAATGGCATAGATGTCGGCCAACCTGCATGTGGAAAGCTTCCAGTTCAAGGGCTTAAGTGAGCAACCTTCATGATTTGAATAGGGTTGTGGGATATAACATACTGTAGTAGCGACCATCACAAGGAAACCATTGCAATAGTACTGCAATAATTAGCCTTTGATCAGGTTTCTGTGGCTTCGGCCTGTCTCCGAACCTCTGTACTCAGCCACCTAGGATCTCGGGGTTTAGACCTTGTAGGATACACTCCAATAACTTACCATACATACGTCATTCAGTATTGACAATGGTTATTCGCAAGATTAATCATGTACATAATACCAGGGTTTCAATATTCGGGTCTGGCAGACTGATTAGAATAGGGCTTTTCTGCGGGTTCCTTTTCAAAGGATCTACCAAACAGCTACGAATAAGGGCTAACACCGCATAAAGACCTGAATGATTGGGATGGGTGTTGGGGGTACCCTATACTATGATTCTACCGGGACTATACCGGGATGCTACGAGCAAGTATGTCGATCTCAACTAGGCTTTCGGGCTTTGTGCCTTATCGCAAGGTCAAGAAGAGAAGAAACCCAGATGGGGTGGCGTATAAATTGATGTAGAGCACGGAGAAAAATTCAGAGATCCCTCTTCTCCGTAACTTAAGCGTTCACCCCCCACCAAGAACGACAAGGGTTCAGCGCGATGCTGTGTCATGGTTGGGCTTTCGGCTTGAGGTTAAGAACTGTCCGCGCGACTTTGGCCGAGGGACTCACTCAGGAAGTCTATGGCATGTCTGGTATAGGACAGCTCTTCCAAAAAATACAGCTTCCATGCCTAAGACACAGTGAACCCTAACGTACACAGACGACATGCGCATTGCAGTCCAAAGTCTAACAAGTTCCTGAGGTCCCCCAACCCCAGCGACGCTTTGCCGCTTAGCCCACACTGCCAAACGAACTCCGCCTATGGAGGACTCGAGTTCGCGTGCAAGGCGCTCGATCTGCGCGGCTTTGGCCTTGCCAAAAGGGGTTTTCTGTCCTAAGCCTCAGGCTGATCCCGTAGGTCTCCATTACGGCGCTGAGCCGGGGCAAGCCCAACTTTAGAGCAAAAAGGCTCCTTTGCATTCATGACCTACCAGTAGTATGTGTCAATCCCGCGACATCTTCGCAATTGGCGCAAAGGGGCGACGTGCAATGACAGCGGATTGGCACATTATGGCATTATGGTGTTGATGCAAGGCTTATACTATAGCTTATACTCGACATAAACTCTCAAGCGTCGACGTAGAGAGCTCTCCCCCTACGCCCTACGCCGCAAGAAACGCCACCTACAGTAGACCCAGACCCAGTCGAGGGGAAACAGCGATGCCTGGGGAACGAAGACGAGGGCGAAGCCCGAGAGCTTCTCTCCGGAGCGGGCCTCGATGTCCCAATGCAGGGTTCCTTTAAAGGGCCTCGCAACCCGACAGCCCCCTGAACCCGTTATTTTGCTTCTGCCAAAAGCGAAGTTCACAAGAGACTCCGGCCGGCGCCGAAGTGCTAGAACCGAATCCCTCGCAAGCTTTTTAGGCACCTCTAGACCCAGATTTCCGGGCGCCCGCAGATCCTGGTTGTAGGTTTCTACAGTTCACAAGACACTGCGTGGTCGTCATCAGGCCATGCCCTACCTTGAACACCCGAGCGTGCAGCAATGCTCTGCAATGCACCTGCAGGAATCCGAAAAGAACCAGACCAGCTCGGAAATTCGGTTTTCGCCTCGAGGCCTTCAGTGACGATAGCTTATTTGGTCATTGCAGCGCTTCGGCTTAGCATAAACATGGCCAGGGAGGCCCATGGGCATGGTGGCAGTTCTGATGATGGCGGGCAGACGGAAGAGGGTGAGAATGAAGAGATCTCTGCGGCCTGATCTCACGCTGCTGCGGATGATTCAGGCGGTGGTGGCGATGATATCTCCAAAGTTGCTTGTAAAAAGCCAGCAATCCCGGAGTAAAGACGACGACGACCAATCAGTACCATGGTTTTCTACTCTGTTCGTGACTGCAACAGACTTCACGAATCAAGCAGCTTTTGAAAAAAAGACCATGTTTAGGGGGAGCTAACTTGCAGAGGTGGCAGCTGTCTGTCCGATATGCCACATTAGAGGTTCGCTGCATTGGGGCTTGCGCTTGCATCTGTAATTCACCGGCGAGAAAGCAAACAGGCGTGTTTTATCGGGTCGTGTGGAAAAGTGCAGGCTTTCTATACCTCGAAGCCAACCTCTGTCAACCCAACTACCTCCACACCCTATGGCAAAACTTACATAAGACAGCATTCATACGAGAAACGAGAACCACAAACAAAGCCAGGAATCGACGTGCACTCTTTAACCTTGGCAAGGGGCGGTGTCCACACCGCGCAAGGCCACAGCAGCCTGAGGGTGTCTTGAATGTCTTGGGTACTCTATGGGAGTTCAAAATTACAGCAAGGCGTTGGGATGTATTTATACAATACTTGTAGCACTACAAAAACAGGTAGACACAACAACTATAATGTCTCTGAAACTGCTACGTCAAGCTCCGTTCTACAGTACTTGTAATGAGGAAACGCCCCCAACTCGAAGCTTGACATGTTCAGGCATAAGCTGCGAGAGAAAAGAGCTTTCGGGGTTCCACCAGCTTCTTTAGTTCAAGGACGGGCAGGGCTGGGTCCCAAAGCAGACTTTCATGCAAATCTATCAAATCTATCAATACCCTCAACCCTAAACCTTATCCTAAACTCACTCCTGACCATAACTCTGACACCAGCCCGACAGCCCCAAAGTTCTGCAAAAGTGTGGCTGCGAGCATCACCTTCAACCCTGAAGGGAACCAGTCGAATTGAACTGACACGAGATCTAAGCGAGTCAGAGAACTCCGAACCAAAATGGAGGATTCTGATTCGGCGCTGTGTCATACATCGTCGCACACGCAAAGGTATACCTTCGGAACTCAGAGGTCAGAGCCCAGGGGTGCGGTTCTTGTGGTGACATAGCCCCGCGAACAAGTGAAACAAGAATTCACTGAATCTACCCGCTACCCCCGGCCTTGCGTAAATCCGATGCCACGGCTCCACGGCGTTTCGAAGCCTCAGGTTCGGAGCTGCCGGAGTAAAGTGGCTTGAGCCTTGGGGCTTTCTGCGTTGAGGATTTGGATTGAGGACTTACAGGCGGGTGCGTTATGAATCAGTTTGAAGGTTTCATGGGATCTCTAAGGTATCCCAAACCACGAAGCCACTGAAAGCGGTCAGCGGAGTAGACGCAGTTTAAGCTTGGGGACTTAGCTTCTCAGGTTCAATCGCCAACCTTATTTGCGCCAGGATGTTGGGAGCTTCTCTCAAATCGAGAACCTTTCGCTAAACTTACGTATGGTGAAAGAATTGCCCCCAAAACTGAAAAACCCTGAAACTCCAAACCCTTGCACCTATCAAGCCTGAAACCCTAACAACCCGCGACTCGTAAACACAAACCCCTACTGCACGCTACACCACTCTGAACCACGTAGCAGCGAACGACACTAAAGTGCCCTGAAACCCGAATATGACAGGGCCGCAAGAGTCGCAAGAGGGCTCCGGGGTTCATTCATTAGTACTCTATACTGAGTACTCAAGCTCTCCTTTACAAAAAGACAGCTTTGGCTTCGTTTCAAGATGCCTTCCATGCCTCATCCGGTGCTGGCCTGTGGCGGGAGGGATGCTGAGCGTCATCCCAGGCTTGAGGAGAAGGGTAACAAGAAGAGGCTTTCGTGAGGGATCTATAACAAGGGCATCAGCTTGAAGGCATCGAGGTCTGAAAATTTAGACTTGGGCTTTGAGGTACAGTCTAGTATACACATGTAGGGCTGCCAGGTGACAATCTTTACAGCTTACATGCTGTTCCTTTGCATTCAAACATATTCAACCTCCCCGATCTAGCGAGAACAGAGGTTATTGCAATTTAAATATCGGGAATTATTAGCCCCGATCCTTGCACCCCGAGTCCAAACTAAACCCGAAGCCCTGAGGCCTTAACTCGCACATGCAGCCCGGACTGTGCAAAGGATACTCACAAGGCCTTCAAACAGGAGTGAGACAGACCCTTGGCAGAGCATCCATGTGTGTGTGTGTGCTTTTTGGGGGCTCCCTCAGACCTTGTTAGCCTTTGTCAAAATCGTATGCCCTCGATCAGGAACCCTAGGTTTGGCATTCCGTGTGATCGAGTTTGCAACACTCATTCACGCCCTCAGCCCCCAACTGTCATCTCATATGCTCGACTGCAGCTTCGGAAGAAAAGTTCCACGAATCAGAAGCTAGCTGTTTTTTGCAGACGTTTCGGAACTTTCTTGACATCTTGTTAAAAAAGGATCCAGATCCTGACGCCTTTGAAGCACCCTAAACCCCAAGACTACGAAACACTGAACCTTAACAGTTGCCTAACCGGGCAACCCCCAACCGCAAAACAAATAACTGCAGACCCAGAAGCCTAACCTCAACCCAAAACTATGGGATCCTTACAGGAAGACCAAGCGGGTGCATAGTTAACCTGGCATTCCCAATTCGCCCTAGCCCCAGCAACTGCTCCCTAACGTTTGTTAGCACCCTCCCCCCGGAAAACGATCCCCCCCAAAGAACCTGACATTATTTACTATAGATCCCTATTATGGTATCTTAAATTAGATTNCCCCCCCCCCCCCGAAGGATCCCACAACCTTCTGCCCTTCTCGGAACAAAGCAACAAAGGCACCCCTGCAAGTCGCAAAAACATATAAAAATCTCGACCCTCACCCGCATGCTGCAGAGATTCATCTTTGTAGGGTTTTGGGCCAAAGCAACCCTCTGTAAAAACCTAGGAAATCCTATAGAAACTTCAGTAGAACTAGGCTGCTTTGAGCTTAAACCCTGAACCCTTAAGCTATCTAAACCTGAAATGGAAACAGGTAAGAGTGGGGTGCCTCCCTGGCTTCTCCCAGCGAAGCGACCCGCGCCACTGCGGGTAAAAGAGGTCGGCTCCTGGGAGTCATGGAGATGTGTTTCCTGTTGAACTTCAGAACTAGACGAGGGTTTGCTGGTACGTTTCACTATAATAGTTATGTCAGAGTATGGTTTATATTACTAGAATCCCCATAATAAACCCAATATATACACTCACCAATATTCAGAAGGAGGCCTATCTACACTCACCAAAACGGTAGTATAAACCCTACTTCATGTATTGAATGAGTGTTAAGGTTCAAGCTGATTGGGCCTCCGTCGGACGGTGTAGGGTTTCTGATTCATGCGTGTTGTTTAAGCGCCCACATTCACAGCTGTTTTGCACGACGAGTTTAGGCTTAGGGTTTAGGTTTAGGTTCTATGTTTGAGTAGGTGTAGGGTTCATTCCGAAGCACATCTCATGGAGAGTAGGTCTTGTAGGGTTCAGGGCTAACGGCTTTACGGGTGCCCTTCGCAGGTCATCGCAGGTCTTAGTAAACTTTCACAACTAGTTTTAGCTAGGTACAATTAGCAAATGTGGTCTGGGTGAAATTTTTTTGCAATGCTGAGGAAGTTGTGTGCATGTCAAGGCGCGTAGTCAACAAGGATTGAAGAGACTCAAACGGACGGGAACAGGGTCAGGGCTCGGGTGCGCGCGCTGCGGATGTTATGCCTGGAGAAAGCCTGAATTGTGAAGGCTTAGGGTCTTAAGGGCCTGAAGGTTGACACCTTTTGTAGGGCTTTAAGGTTGTATTTGCATGGCTTTCAGGGGTTGGGGCTGTAAATTAGGGCACCGGGCACCGTAGGTAGCTCTGGCAAAGAAGATCTTCTTGAAACAGTGATCAACGCCCCCTCCGAAACACGGGCCTTGGTCGGGGAAGAGTTTGAAAGCCTCCCGCAGCCGCGCATCTCCAAAAGACTCGACCTTAGGCGGAACATTTCCAAGTTTGAGAAGCGAAAGCGAAGCACCATGCATGCCTAAACCCTACAGTAGACCCTAATTGAAACCTGACGCCTTGTGGATCCTCTAAACCCTTGAGCACCGAAGCCGTAAAACCCTCGAAACCTCCCGGCAAGTCGGTAAGTGTCTGTCATGCTGTATTTTAGATGGAGGTTGGGAGGGGCCTCAGCCAGGCTCGAACGACCCTCAAGGCGAGAGGGCGCCGGAGCACCAAAAAGGCTTGAAGTCTGGCTTTAGACCCGGATGCTGAGATCAGCAAAGAACCTCAGCCCTCCAAAATAAAGCCTGAAAGTCAACCATCAACCCTAAACCTACTAAGTGGGTGTGCTATATTCTAAACCCTTCAAACTTATGCTTAGAATGCACCAACTGTTTCAACCCCTATCGGAGCCCTTCTTCAGGACCTGTCAAAAGGAAGCCTCTCCTGCAGTCCTGGTGCCGCCTGCGCCAGCGACTTTGCGCCGAAATTGCCAGCCCGCCAGTCGTGCCAGACTTTGTTGACCATTTCGAACCTCAGCTCCGGGTCTATGAGGGCCTGAAGTAAGTAACCACAGGCTTTCAGGATGAGTCGGACTTGAGGTCCCCTGGAACGTAGGGTTGCAAATTATCCTTTCGTAGAGTTGCCATGCTTGCACTCGTTCTTCGACAACATCTTGAGCAGCAGACTGGCAAGACCATGAAAAGCTCCTGTAACTCCTGGGCCATGAGCCTTATCTGCTGGGAACACCATACTCCCGAAACTCCAAAATGCCTGCAGCTCTAATCTAAGTGCCATTCTGATCCCTGCCATCATGTCGTGACAGTTTCGGAAGTGAAATGAATTGGCTATGTTCTGCACCCATAACGAATCGGACAGCTGATGTGCTTTTCTTAGCACGGTTTCTTCCTGAGAGTGGGCCACATTCTGCCGGGCTGCGGCACAGGCGGTTCGCTTGCTGCAGAGACCGGGTCATAGTTCGTCTGGGACACGCTGTCCTGGAGGCACGGCACGTGATGCAAGTCGAGCAGCCTAAAACAGAACTCGAAGCCATGTAAGTCGTTGAAGGACACAGGTGTCTGCCGAGGGTTCTACGAAGACCATGGAGAACTCCAGACTTGATGCCATATCTTGGACCATAACTAGCAAACAAGGGGCTCTCTAGGACCCTGACGAAAATTTTGGAAAACCCATCGAACCCCGACAAGACACTGCATAACAGCCTTCCCAAAGGCGCGGCGCCATTCGGCCAGTACCTCTGCCACTGCGGCATCGGCATCCTCCAAAGCAGAGCAGCCGCGGCACCTTGGCACCAAAGACTCCAAAGAGCTCAATTAACAATGAAAATGCAAACATGTAATATTGCATGCCGGTATTTATAGGAGCAGAATGAACATGTAGCTAGACATGTATACATACTTCCGGTCTCTCTGAGTGTACTCTTAGCCCTTCAGCCCTGTTTTGCTCTAGGAACCCTTACATAATCCTGAAGCCCGTTTTTGAACGAGGTCTCTCTGAAGTGGAAACCCTGAACCCTAAACCTCACAACCTAGAGGGATCTGCCAGAGGAACCAGCTCGCTGCTGGTGTCTCTGCATCGCCGCCGCTGCGCGTCTGACAGGAAGAGATAGGGCTTAGGAGGTTTTAGGGTTCATACGGTTTAGGCATCTTAGGGTTTAAATTTAGGAACCCCAAACTGGGATGGAGCCTATAGCTCAGGCCAGCGGACCAAGAATCTAGAACTACCTCGCAACCCTGAACCCCAAACCCCAACCCCCCAGCCCAAAGCTCCAAACCTTATAGATTCCTTGCAGAACGATGCGCCGAGCGTGGACCCGACTGTGAAGACATACAGTCCGGTGCTCATCCTCTAGTGTATAGGGTTTCCGGTTTAAGGTAAGGGGCCCGGGGCGGTTGATGGGTGAAGCCGTTTCTTCTTCGATTTGAAGTAAAGGTAACGCCCTGTCTGCCTGGACCACCGCGCGGAGCTGGGGCGCCCGACGGCAGGGCCTATGTCTTGATCGGCCTCGGTGGCATAGGGTTTAAGGTGTAGGGTTCAAGGGATCTTGATTCCGGGTTTCCAGGGTTTAGGGCTTGACAGGAGTATCATGCTGCTAAACTGAAGCATGCTGCCAAAGGTCTAGAAGCTTCACATGATGTTCTCAGGAGTATCCACATTCCTTCACCATGACATCCGCTTCTGTGCGGATGCCACCATGAACTAGTGAACCAACTAGCAGCTAGCACTCCGGAACTCTGCCGCATTCTGGCTCGTGCAGCCCAAGCTGCCAGCACAGCATCTTCCGTGAGCAACCTGGCACGAAGCAGACAGGAAGTGTCTCATGCTGTAGGCTAGGAGCCAAGCTACCTACATGAAGCATTCTCGCTGCTCAACCCCAGAATTAGACTGGTGGTCATGGAAGGCAAAGCACGATGGGAAAGCAGTCCAATCGTGAAGACTGAAGACTTCCGCAAGCTCTCCATTCAGGAATCCTGTTGAAGGGTTTGTTACCCGAACTTGAACGCTACACCCTTCTTGAACTATTTTGGAGTTGGTGGACAACCACGAGGTCCTGGGTCGGGCACTGGCGTCCCGAAAAGCACAGTAGGGCGATGCTGTCTCCGGGCCTATCTATAAAAACCCTCTATGACCTAGGGCTGATTCCTGGCATCCCCATATCAACATCCAGAATATGCACGCACCAGCATTTTCTAAGGAGTACTTTCCACACTAACCAATATCCTATATAATCATGTTACCACACTAAAGACCATACTTGGTGTAGTCATAGAAATGGTATCCTATACAAGCCACCCGGATCCTAGCAGTCAATAACGCTACACAGCAAAGATGATACGATCAGTGTGCTATGCTGCTATAGGCTATGGGTCCCCTCGACTGCGGCATGTTTCAAACCCTACACCCGACAAGACTACAGCCTACACACTACAGCCTAAGTCCTAAAACCCTACAACCCCTACAACCCTAAACCCTACATCATCCCAAATGCCAACCCGAAACCCTGAATCCAATCCCAACGCCCTGAGCCCTGAAGCCCAAAAACCAACACCATGCTTCACCTCCAGCGCAGCCGCTGTGAGCAATGCCGTACTGCAGCGACTCATCGTCCTGGCTGTCATATAGGGCTTATCGGGTTTATTCGTACAGGGTTGCAGAAAACATTCCTACAAGAGGCACGTTTCAACACGGACTGGGGTGCCGGCCAGCGCCAATGCAACAAGGGGTGCTAAAACAAGGGTTTTCAGCGCCACTATTAACAGGGTTTCATAGGATAGCTAACAGCTCTGAGGTCTCAAAGACACCAAAGAAACGCAAAAAACAAACCTAGCTTAGAGGGGTTTAGGGCTGTTCGTGTGGAAATGCAGCAAGGGTTTTAGGTCTTGGGACGGTGGGGTGCATTTAAACAAAGCTTAGAGCTTCAGGTAGACAGCACAAACAGTGCACAATGTTGCTGCCTCCCCGGCCGCGACGGCGCGGAAGTGGCCGAGGTGCAAGGCGCCGCGGGTCCATTTGCCCATGCCGCGGGAGGAAACGCCATGGCGGACATGGTTTGCAAAGGTTTTCAAATCTACAATGGACCCAAGCATCTTCCGACAAGACCGCGCATGGTACGTTACAAATGTGCAGATCATCAACCCATGAATGCATGTGTGCAAGGGCTGGCTTTACAATGATAAGTATCCAGAAGCCATAAGCCCATCATTATGCCTTCATAAGCAAGAATACGCCCATATAATCGCCCTCAGGCATCTGAACCCTCGGCACGCTTCCTTAATGCTATGCACGAATCCAGCTGCCGTTGATGCGGCTTCCTGGGGTGGGGGGGGGGGGCGCTAAACTGCAGGGTAAGACACTCCCGAAGCCCACAGTGCTGAAGCTTCAGACCAAGCACCTTCCCCTGCAGTAATATCAGGGAATGAGCAGTTAGATTGGGGTTTGGGGTATAGCATCATGTACATGACAAAGAACTCGGACTCCCTGTCGGAGAGGAGCAGAAGTACTTCGGAGATCTCCAGAACATACTTTCTTTTAGACTACATATAATGATCCACCGGCCCCGCACTGGCATTGAATCCTCAATCCCTCTCTTGAGACAGGAGCTCTCACTTATATGCCAGGAATGGGCTACGGGCTCTTCCTCCTTCGCGAGCCTCCAGGAATTGAAACTCAGGCTTTGAATCTGAGGGTTGAGCTCCGGACAACCCGAAACCCTTAATTTCCATACATATATCTATACGTGTATATTGCAGTACACTATAGAAGAATCTAGCTGATAATATATGGTAGATACTACAGAAACGGATTCGAAGACCATCTCGACTTGCCGCAACATTAGCGTCGTAACGAAGCATCCAGGTGTGCCTAACCTTTCAACATAAAGACCAACAATCCTGAACGCTGAGTCCGAAACCACACGCCCTAATGCCCTAAACCGCAACTTCCGAAAACTTACAGCTCAAAACGATTAAACGTTTAAACCCCAGACCCATGAAGTACTGTGGACCCTCAAGGAATAGGTCCCACAGGCCAAGGCCACTGAGGTAGAGCTGCACGATATCACTTCCTGCTGCGTCGCCAACCTAAGCGATGATTGGCTTCTGGCGATTAGGGTTTAGAATTAACATTAACACGGTAGAGTGGGCGGGGGGGGGGGTTAAGGGTGGGATCTAGGATTGAGGTTAACTGGAGCCTGAAAGGCGTAACAACACCAGAGTCCCTGCGGCCGTGAGAGACAAACGCCCTCATCATCTTGAGGTATCGAAATCATACTAAATATTGGAAGTATCGTACATAATCGTACGGTGGAAACTTCAGGATTTTTCCATTGCGTTAAACTCTGTTCAACCACAAGCTTCTCTTGTGTGCTCTCACAGGGCCGACACGGTTTGGGATTCAGGGCTCGTTTCTTCTTAAGGTTGACAATCATTACACCGGGGATTTGGTGTATATTGAAAATTTTGCCATATCTGAAAAGACTTGAAGGGACGCTGTTTACGCTTTCTAAGATAAAGTGGTGGGGCACAGAAACCATGTTGGCATCTGGCCCTCCAATCCCAATCGAACCCCGAACAATCACCCTGTAAACGTAAAAATGCCCTGAAACGCTGACACCAACCGGCCCAAGACTCTGAACCCGAAAATCTCATATCCTGTATCCACAGCCCTCAAACATACCTAGAATAATGCTAAACCAGACCCTAGACCCCCATTTAAACCCCACACCACGAGCTAACTGCTAACTAATCAGCCCCGAACTCCGCAACCCTAAACCCTTGGACCCTTTACCCACCCAGGGATCCCCAAACCCCTTAATTTACCTTAAATCATAATAAGGTATATTCCTTAATCAAGGGGCCCCTTGGGTTCTCTGGAAAACAACGAGGGCCCGGCATTCCTCACTTCGACACTCAGCGTGCGCGAGGCGCTCTCCGAGACGTCGG
Source organism: Symbiodinium sp. clade A Y106 (assembly GCA_003297005.1). NCBI lineage: Eukaryota > Dinophyceae > Suessiales > Symbiodiniaceae > Symbiodinium > Symbiodinium sp. clade A. The sequence goes on along the minus strand of BGNK01001308.1, from coordinate 40,266 downwards.
ACCTCGAAAGCGTTGGGACGACGTCAGGTCAAAGATTGGGTTTAGGGTTTAGGGTTTGAGCTCATAAGCCCTACAACCTAAACACGAACCTAAGCCCCAGAAGCCCTGAAGCCTAGAAGACAGGGATTTAAGGTCGATCGATCGTTTCGCCTCAGCAAGGTTGAGAAAAGACGGAGTTCGAAGATGAGAGAGCTTACGCTTTCTGCGCTCCCGCTCGCTGAAGGCGTCAAGGATCTTTAGTGGTTTGGGTGTAGGGTTTAGCGTTTAGTTTAGGGGTTTAGGGTTTCGGTGATCTTTTAGTGGTTTGGGTTTAGGGTTTAGCATTTAGTTTAGGGGTTTAGGGTTTCGGGGATCTTTAGTGGTTTCGGTTTAGGGTTTAGCGTTTAGTTTAGGGGTTTAGGGATTCGGGGATCTTTAGTGGTTCGGGTTTAGTGTTTAGCATTTAGTTTAGAGGTTTAGGGTTTCGGGGATCTTTAGTGGTTTGGGTTTAGTGCTTAGCATTTAGTTTAGAGGTTTAGGGTTTCGGGATCTTTAGTGGTTTGGNAGAGGTTTAGGGTTTCGGGGATCTTTAGTGGTTTGGGTTTAGTGCTTAGCATTTAGTTTAGAGGTTTAGGGTTTCGGGATCTTTAGTGGTTTGGGTTTAGGGTTTAGCATTTAGTTTAGTTTAGGGTTTCGGGATCTTTAGTGGTTTGGGTTTAGGGTTTAGCATTTAGTTTAGGGTTTAGAGTTTAGTTTAGGGGTTTAGGGTTTCGGGGATCTTTAGTGGTTTGGGTTTAGTGTTTAGCATTTAGTTTAGAGGTTTAGGGTTTCGGGGATCTTTAGTGGTTTGGGTTTAGTGTTTAGCATTAGTTTAGAGGTCTAGGGTTTCGGGATCTTTAGTGGTTTGGGTTTAGGGTTTAGCATTTAGTTTAGGGGTTTAGGGTTTGGGAAATCTTTAGTGGTTTGGGTTTAGTGTTTAGCATTTAGTTTAGAGGTTTAGGGTTTCGGGATCTTTAGTGGTTTGGGTTTAGGGTTTAGCATTTAGTTTAGGGGTTTAGGGTTTCGGGATCTTTAGTGGTTTGGGTTTAGGGTTTAGCATTTAGTTTAGGGGTTTAGGGTTTGGGAAACCTTTAGTGGTTTGGGTTTAGGGTTTAGCGTTTAGTTTAGGGNGGGTTTAGGGTTTCGGGATCTTTAGTGGTTTGGGTTTAGGGTTTAGCATTTAGTTTAGGGGTTTAGGGTTTGGGAAACCTTTAGTGGTTTGGGTTTAGGGTTTAGCGTTTAGTTTAGGGGTTTAGGGTTTCGGGGATCTTTAATGGTTTGGGTTTAGTGTTTAGCATTTAGTTTAGAGGTTTAGGGTTTCGGGGATCTTTAGTGGTTTGGGTTTAGTGCTTAGCATTTAGTTTAGAGGTTTAGGGTTTCGGGATCTTTAGTGGTTTGGNAGAGGTTTAGGGTTTCGGGGATCTTTAGTGGTTTGGGTTTAGTGCTTAGCATTTAGTTTAGAGGTTTAGGGTTTCGGGATCTTTAGTGGTTTGGGTTTAGGGTTTAGCATTTAGTTTAGAGGTTTAGGGTTTCGGGGATCTTTAGTGGTTTGGGTTTAGTGTTTAGCATTTAGTTTAGAGGTTTAGGGTTTCGGGGATCTTTAGTGGTTTGGGTTTAGGGTTTAGCGTTTAGCAATTAGCGTAGGGGTTTAGGGTTTGGGGGATCTTTAGTGGCTTGGGGTGTTGAGGGTTTCGGCTCACACACACTCGCACTGGGCGGGCACGGATTCTTTCGCGCCTCAGCAGACTGCCCAACAAGATACACATAAACGTTGTTAAGGCACTGCACCCGGGCTTCGATGGTGTATGTTTATGTGCTTTAATAAGCTGCCGTCTGCCATCCAGGCAGATAAACGATCCGGTCTAAACTTGGGCGCTTCGTGACTTAGTAAGGTTTGTCAGTATGACAGGCTATGGGGATTATTGAGAAGGTATGAGGAATTCCCAGTAAACTTTCCAATGATGATGATGATGATGTGCTTAACGCCATCAGGCACTATGTTGAGGTTCACATCGTTGCCCCGGTCCCTCACGGCGCTGTTGCTTCTCTTCCTGGCGCTTGGCTTCATCTCGAAAGCTGATTGCTCTCGGTTTTCTGGTGCTTCTTGGGCTCCTTAACTTTTAATCCGCTTCTGAATCATCTTGAGCTTGGTAAGAGTGAAGCCGCGCCATAGCGGTCTCCTCGCCCTGTGCCTCGCCGTTCGCACCGTCACCACTCGGACCATCGTGGCGGTCATAGTCGCCATGCTTGTTGCCATGCAGCGGAGGGCCTCCACTGCACTAGCAATGGGGCAACAAGGATTAGAGCAAGGTCTTCGGAGTCTTAGGGTATGTTGTATAGCATGATATCAGGGAGAAGCTGGCTGGTCCATGATTCCTCTTGTCGGCATATACACCGAAGACCCTGACCGATGAAAAAACGGGATGCCGGCGAGAAACAGACAAACCTCAGACTCTCAAAGCTCTTGCATAAAACACAGCTTGCTAGCAACCTCTTGCTGACGGCACCGAACCCGGGACCCTAACCCCCTAAAACCCAAAGTCAAAATCTCGAAGCCCGAAACCCCAAACCCCTGAACCCTAAACCCCAAGCCGACCCCACTAGAATCTGAACAGTCGGTTCTCCTCTTCGGCTGGGTTCCCGGCATATCGCCGGGAGAGTACTCGAATTTCCTAGGCTTCGGGGGCTTTTGATAGGATTTTGGTGTCGAGTCTCGGGTTCAGGGTTTCGGGTTTCGGGTGTATAGCGGAAGTACAAGCTCGACACCCCACATCAGAAACCCTACGTACTCGAAAGCCTTGGAGATTTACAAGGGCTGCATAAGAAGTTGGACTATAAGGGTTTTATGCTTTAAGTCTACCTGAACCGTAGTCTTAAAACCCACAACACCCCACGGCCTAAGATGAAACTGTAATCCAAAGAGGAAATGAAACCCTTCTAGGCTCTAAAGCACGACTCGGCATGGTGTTCAAACAAGCACAAGGCCTGCAACATCTCCAACAAACGGCCCAAGGTCACCATGCAAAGCCAAACCACTAAGCCAAAAGTCATTCGCGAAGCCCTGGCAAGCTTCACAGCATTAAGTCCCTAATGGGCCAGCCACCAAACTACCGAAAACCCTATGCCCCATGAAACCCTGAAGCCCATAAACTATGAAGCCATGAAGTCCTTGTAGCACGCAGTGCCACCAAGCCGCGTGTAGGTCAGCCCAAAGCCGAAGGGAAATGCCACGGACCGGCCTTTTAGTCAGCCAATCAGTAAAAACGATATAGGGGTTACAGTGCGAAAGGGTTCCTAGATGTTTACGTCAAGGTTTCAAGAACATGTGTTTGGCGTTCTTCGTCATTCCAGAAGGATTGGGTTTAGGGTGCAGCCTGTCTTTTAATATGAATTGTAGGATCTCGCAATGCCCTTGAATAAGACATACCCAGTATTAATGACCGAAAGGGCTCTAGATACGGTGGTCCTGGCAAACCCGGGAGAGCTGAAACCTAATAGGCGTAACGCTCATTGGACTGTAGCCCACTAAGCTCTTTAGCCTGACTCCCTCCTCTGCTTACAAGGGTTTAGGGTCTCGGGCTTAAGGTTTAGATACTGAGATGGCATCCTTTATGGTATCTGCAGCCAATTTTGTAGTTGGGGTCCTTCGACAATGAGGCATCAGGGAGACTATATCCGGGGCCTGTGCAGTCTGAAACCTACAACGGTCTTCTCAGGCATCGGCCATCATACATGTGCCAGCCTCCGAAAAGCTTTTCCTTGGCTGGGTGTGGCTTGTTGCGTTGTTGTAGGGTTTGACAATCTCTTCAAGTGACTGAGCTTTGCTGCAGCTTCCTGATGTTGCACTCGAGTTCATTAACAGACACTCTGCAAGGGGATAAATAGAGTTGCTCTAGCAGCCATTGCCCAAAACAGAGGCTTTGCGAAGGAATACCATGTTTCCGTGAAGCTTGGAGCTACGGGCTAGTTCGAGCGCAGGATTGGAAACGAAGCGTTTCATTGTCTTCTGCAAACGTGATCGAATACCGCCATTGACACCCCAAGCGCATCCATCCTGCCAACATCTCTGGGCAGCGACCTGCAAATTAACACGTCAAAAAACGATCGCAAATAAACACTTCAATAACCCTGTTTACAGGTTTGTTGTAGTTTTATATACTTACCATCCATTCCCAGTCGAAGCGTCTTTGTACTCGCACTTCTCCTGCTTGCACGGAGGCCTCCAGCGATTTGTGCTTTACTACCCTGCGGGACTTGCCGGGTGTCAGGAGTACTGAAAGAATTTGAAGTTAGACCTGGATCCCGGGAGGCTTCAAACTAGAAACATATTGACGAGCCTTAAGGAATAATCATACCAATCCAGCTCCCGATGATGGAGTGCGCAGGAAATCCCAAGCCCTAGACCAACATGAATCCTCATGCCCAAACGTAGAGAATTCCAAGCCCGAATCTTCCCCAGTCCATATTGCAGCTGTTTTGCACTTTCCTGTAAATCTTACAAGTACAATGTGCAAAAACTGAAGCCTAGAACATCGTCGCGGCTTCAGTTAAACTCGAGCAGTTGCTTGCCAGGACCTGAATTAGTGATTTATTACGCAGGGTCGAGGGCATTGAGTAGTATGACACAGTGCAGAGGAATCGAAGTCGAAGCAGCTCGAATCGATGTTGGAGGTTCGTAGTCCAAGTAGCACAAAACCCCGTTGTAACATGGGCCCTGCTATCCCAGCTAACGGCAGGCAGCTTGCATCCGCTTGTCAATTAAGCTTCAATCCTCAAGGGCTCTTGACAATCCCGTATGCTCAAGTGAAGTCAGCTCTGAGCAGGTTGTCGCACGCAACAGCGTTATTGCTAGTTCGGCAGTTGAACACTTACGAGTAGGGTAGGGTTTGGAAGCATCTCACTGGGTCCCTGGCAGTGCGTCTTCCTGCAAAGAGGCAGGTTATCCCATGGGTTGAGGCAGAAAAGGGGCCTTGCCGTAACAGAGGGGCCTTATTCAAAGTTTGATCGGCATTTGTGAGAATTGTATGTAGGGGCCTCGATAATCAAAAAAAGGCTCGGATGAGTTTGGTGTACATTCTTTCTGTTATTTTTGTAATAAGTATAGTGACTATGGATCGGCACTGCCCGCTGCAGCGAGAACCTTCCCAGATGAAGGAGGGGAGCGGGAACGAGTGGTTTTTCTGGGAATTGTAAAGCTTTGTGGCGTCGGTTTTCGGGTCCCTTGTTTCCTGAAACTGGGGGTGCTCCGGGGTTCGCGGCTTCATAATCAGCCCCAGAAAAATGTGTATTATAGGTCTGAGGCTGCTGTGAGCGGGGCTAAGCCCCGAAACCTCAGACCTGAACCCAAATCCCCCCAAACCCATGCAGCCCCTAAACCCTGAAACACCGCGAATATAGGGGCCTCATATCATAATAATTAGAATAAGTTGAGGGTATACTACATTATGATTATCATAAAGAGCCCCCACAATAGTAGATATAGGTAAATATCAAGGCCTCTCTGTTAAGTGGCAACTTCAGGCCCTGCAGCGAAGGCCTCTGACAGCGGGATTGTCACAGGCAACTTCGCCGAGGGTCGTGCCCGTCCGAGCCTTGGCCAAAAATGGCTCCATGTAATGTGGGCTCTTCAGAATTAGTTTGGGTTTAGGGTTTAGCGGCCCATGGTATAGGAAGTAACTATGACAGATTTCTGCAAGTCAAACAGTCAAACAATAGCACAGGATTTTGTTCATGCGCCGTAGGATTGTACAGTGCACCCTGATGGTCCCTTGTTGCAAACCAAAACTGAGTCAGAAAAAAGGTTTTGCTGAGCCGCGCGGCTTTCTCAGACTCCTACATATGTAAACCGAAATCGTCCCCGCTTAGAAAGTGAGCAACACATAGATGTTATGAGAGACCTTGAGAACAAACGCAGGAGCCAACATAGGAACATCTAATACAACGACTACCCACGAGCCTGAAAGCACCTATAGCGGCCTTAAGCAGTTGAGCAGGATTTCGTGGCAATACTGAGGTCAGTGCTACTTAGTCAGGCCCTAGTAGACGAAAAAACAATAAGCCGCACAAGCCCTAAACCCTAACCCTAAAACCTGAAATTTTCTAAATCCACAACTTCACCCTAACTCAAGCTCTAAACACCTAAACCCGTTTTGCACAGACTTGCACATGCCCGCCTGGATTTAAACACCTAAACAGCTAAAAACCCTAAACCCTAAGCCCCTCAACCCTAAACCGCCTAAACCCCTAAAACTCTCAAACCCCAAAACCCGAAAGTTTCAAGAAGCCCCCAGCTCATCGACCAAGTGCGCGGCAGGATATCGGCAGCTCCCCAGCCCGTGGCTTGACCTTCGGGTGCTTAGGGTTTAGGTTTTCGAGTTTTGGGTTCAGTGTCTTTTGAGGATTTCGATGGGACTTTTTTATAGGGTATCTGAAGGATCTTCCTGGGCTTCTATCGAGTTTTGTAGAGTTTCTGGTTCTTGGGGGTCTTTTAGGGTTTGGTTTCTATTGGTTCGTACCGGGCTTGTTTGACAAGGTCTTCGTTTGGGGGGCTTTAGGATTATTGTCGCTGTTCAATTTTGGGGTTGCGGGAAGGGTTTTTTCGATCTGCCAGTGATTTTGACGCTCACACTCGGCAATACCAGGCATCTGCCAGTTCAGGGTTGTTCAGGGCTGGTAGAGCAAAAGCATGGTACGGCCTCATCAGGCTGTGGTCGCTGTCTGTTGGGAGTTGGTTTCAGGGCTAGTGCATGGTTTATATGGTCTTGCAATTCTGCAACAGACAGTCACAGCCCGAGTTCCAGCTTTCTTGTTGCAGACCAACCACGCCAACTCAAAGAACAACTCAATTTCTTCTTACGGCTAACCAGCTCCGCTGGTGGTTCAAGAAACGTTGGGTGTGGCATCTAGAATCTAAGATCTAGGCTTAGAGGCAGGCGGCTGTCCGAAACGAAAAGGGGGGCAAGCCTGAAACCCAAAACCTCACTGCCCTGAATCCACTTTAGAACCCTTACAGATCCAAACCTCAAAGTCCAAACCCTTTATAGAACACTTCTAGATCCCTTTGTAAAAACATTACAGGAAACCCTTATAGAACCGACATAGACCCCTTTATAGATGCGTTGAAGAACCCCTGATGCGACTAGGAAGCCGGATGGGAACATGAGAAGCAATCCGGTCGCATCACCGCCTCGGCGTGTGCAAGGCTAAGGGTTCTGTAGGGGTTTCGTAAGGGTCGTATTCAGGTGCTAAACGGGCTTTAGAAGGTTTTCAAGAAGGGTTCTGTAAGGGTTTCTTTCAGTTTGCTTGAAGAGCTCTATAATGTCAAAGGGTTCTAGCAAGATTAGGGTCATTCATAAGGATTGCTTTCGATATGCTTCAGCACGGCCACCTTTGTAACCCGGGGACATGATCAAACTTCCTTTGAAAGTTACGGGTACGGACTCCTACAAATGCTTTCATGACGGTCGAGCCGTCGCTACGAGCTTATAGAGTCAACATTGAGTAATTGTGTGCTTGTCTCTTGGCATCAATCAGCCATCAGTTCATCACTCGGCGGGGCCTCTGTGCATGGTAGACGAATGAACTCCACATGAAGTTAACGCGTTTTGGGGCATGTTGTTCTAGAGGTTTCTCTGCATTGCGACGATCGAGTAAGCGTCCCAGTTTTAATCAATCCAAAGGCCAGAAGGATTGTCTGGCCATATGATTATGTTCCTCATGCCCTGTAGATGCCCTTCAGGCAAGGGTGACGTTATGTGGTCGACGATGTGCTGTGGAAGATTGCGTAGTGTAGTAACGGATCTCTGAATTAGAGCAACCCTTGTCTCAAGGAGCTTTTCTGCATCGCATCACGCGAAGCATCAAGCTCTGCAGCGGAAACATAGAGTCTGTGACTCTTGTGAAACCTTGCAAACCCCAAGAGCCAAAGCACCAATGCAGTAAACCCTGCTTCCTGGACGACGAACTTTCAAATCTCGAACCCCGAGGCCTCCTCCTGTAAAATCCGAATGCCCTCACAAATCCTACGGTAGCTAGATAGATGCTTCCAGCAGAATCAGAAGTAACATAGGTTCGTAAAGAATAAGATTTTGGATATACGATATGATTCTACTATACTATAATGGGGACTAGAAGGGGGAACTGTGAGTCATCCGAACCCTACATTAATTAAATTTCCTCATCATGCGAAGCCCTTCAGCCATCCTCGGGAGCGACGCTCGCTCCCTCCATCATCTGCTCGGCCAAAGACCGGAGGCCCTTTGAAATGGTCTCGTGGTAGACATCCTTTCTGAGCTACCGGTGCTGCGGTTTGCATAAGGGCTTTATACTAGAGGTTCATTTATAAGGGCTCCTGCAAGCGACGTGCGTATAGAAAGGTTTTACAGCGACTCTACCGGTTTTGGGTCTGGTAGGGTTTTGTCAAGGCGCTTGTCGGCTTGTGTCAAGATTTCATAGCGTCTCTTGAAGAGTGTCTTATGAGAAGGTGCGCATTCATGTGCACTGTACTGTAGTGCCAGGTATCCGTACCATGATAGTAACTTAAAACTACTTAAAACGAAATCCTGAACCAGGACCCAGCATCGAGGGGCCGGGCACCGAAAGGGTTGTGAAGAGTGGTAGTCAGGTCGTAGAGTGCACGATAGGACATGTTCCAAACTACCAGCACAAGCACATCGAGCCAAAACTTCGGTTGCTCGAAGAGTTTGTCACCAAAGCTGCGGCACCAGATTGACCACTCCACACCTTTCCAGGTGCACATGATGAGAAGGTTGATGTTGACCAGCAACCCCACAAGGGAGGAATAAGCGTAAGGCTTATCTTGTTCAAGGCATCCCATTAAATCGTTGGCTTTGCCACGCAGACTGCTGATGTCTTCCGAAATTTTGGGCAAGGCTTGTGCAAGGAGCACTCCGTCTTTCTGAAGAGCAACACACTTCTGCTGAATCCAAGCGATGACCGTTGTGTGGCGATCGCCGGCGACCATGGCGTTCCACTCTGCAGGGAGCAAAGTCTTGGTGCTTTCCAAGAACTCACGCGTCTCGAGTGCATCCATCTTCCCCCTAGCCTTCTGTAGCGCCAGTTCAAAGGCCAGAATCACCCATCGACCCAGCTTGCGTCGCTCTTGCATTAGCTGTTGGTTGCTCTTGTCCACCGGGAGAAAGGTTGCGAGCTGCACGATCAGATTGCGGACGTTGCCGCAAAGGGCAGCATACGTCGTCCTCCGCGAATGCCATGTCCCCACTGTCATTGCCACAAAGCCCGCAAGCACAAAGGCCACCAGGAAGCGAAACTCAACCTTCCGGAGCCAGAAGAAAAATTAACATACGGGTTATCTCACGGCAACATACCCTATAAGGGCGGTAATTATGCAGGGTAGGTATCTATGCTTTACACGGGGGGGCGCTCTCTGTGGTCCCTCAACCTTGGCGTTCTTCATGGTCTCCTCCAGCTGGCACATCTGGACGTTGCCTGCATCGCAGGCCTTCCCCTCTCCGATCTCGCCATCTGGAAAAGCAGTGAAACCTCATGACTTCCCTAGCCACCAAAATACTCATTCTACAAAATAACAATAAAAGAAAATACACCAAAAAGGTGCTCAACCACTGAGGAAGCATAAGATGATCATCAGAATCAAGGCGTAGAGCAAAGCCACGAGGTGTGGGAGCACATTGCCTTACTTCCCCGGTACCAAGCGCAGAACGCAGCTTCAGAAAAACACACTCTTAAGAACCCCCAAATCGTCAAACAAGTTCGGTACTGGAGACATACGTACCGGTGAGAAAAACCCTATATGATCCTTCCGAAGAACCAAAAACCACATAAGCAAACCACAGCAAGTGTACTCACAGCGTTGCAGACAGTGAGGTCTCGGACCACAAAGGGAGCCGAGAAGGTCCAGATCTTGTCTGGGCTGTAGGTGAGCAATCGGGGGATGGCCCCATAGAAGCCTTCGCTGTTCAGCAGTTGAGGGGGGGGAGTGTTTTTAATTCAAGACGGGAGGATTTAAGTAACATAGGGGCCTCAATAATCAGAGGGGCGGCGGTATACTGTATTATCAGCACATTAAGGAACTTTCGGGAATGGTATGACTAAAAATTCAGGTTCCTGCAGTATTTAGAGCTTGTGAGGCGTTGGTACTTACTGTTGCAACTTCTCTGATGGACCCATACTACCTCAAAAATTCAAAGAGTTCAGGGGTATGGGTTTTTGACGCTCACACTCGGCAATACCAGGCGAGGTCTTCAGGCTACTAACTCGACTTTAGGGTACCAGTTCGACGACCGAGTAGCCCGATTCCGTTGAAATGACAAGCCCCCGATGCGACGCCATGCTGGACGCAGGCTCCTTCATGGCAGCAGCCTTTGAAACCTCCTCCGGGGCCACTTTGCAATGGCTGGGGCCCTGAGCCAACATCTCAAGCCCAGCGGTGTCAGCAGGAGCAGGCTGCTGAGGCAGAAGCAATGCAGTGGCCCTCAGAATAGGAACAGGGGTATTAGTATTTCGGAGAAATTATGCTAATGAAGAAACGAGGCAACAACTCAGAATAGTGGTTGCGGGTACTAGACATCGTACTGGTACTGAGGAATCATACTTCTATACCGGAGAGAGCCCAGGGACCCCGGGTCCGGGTTACCCCACCCCCGAAAGCCGAAACCTGTCAGGGTCGAGGGCTTAGGGATGCTTAGGGTTTAGTCTAGGATTTGGGATTTAGGATTTAGGGGGAACACTGTCGCAACTCGGACTCCGCCGGGGTTAGGATTTAGGGTTTGGGGGCAAGGTAATACACGATATAAGTTGTCCCATCGACCCAGCGTGACTCAAAGGTAAGCTTGTCTTGCACCCTTCCGCTTCGCAGACTAGAGTTTCTCGTGTGGAAATCCGAGAGCCCAATACGAATAGCGAACCTTCTCGTATGACTGCCTTCACAAGACCTTCTGAAGCACATATAAAGAATTTGAATGAATTTGAGATGCACCTGTTCGAAGCTAAGAATGTGACTCCAGGGAAGCACCACCGCACCCGGAGTGTAGACCACCACCACCACGGGAACCTGTGGATTCGCAGGGCTAAAAACTTTCAACTGATGCTACACTATCGATTATGTGTGCGCGTTAAATTATACATTATGAGGGTGGGGGGGGGATGAGGTAGTGATTTTGTTTGATTGCTTCAACAGACTTGTTTTTCATTAAATCTGATAGGTTGGGCGGCTTCAGAAAAGAGACAAGGGCCTTCGTTGCACAAAAACCGCTTTACTGCAAACCCGGGACAATGGAAAACCGAACCCTTCCGATCTTGACACTTTGAAGTCGTTGGCTGAGCGCCGGAGCTCGGAACTGAGCCCTGATAAAGAAACATGAAGGTTTCTTCGCTGCGAACCTTTCCCGATCTGAACACGGTACATACATGTAGAGTTTTGTTGAAGGATTCGAGGAGTTGTCTTCGCATCTCGGGGTTGGGGTTCGGCATTGATAGTAGCATTAGGAGGAGTGTAGTAGTTGTTGTTGTGGTTGTAGCAAAAGTCATAGGAATAGCAGAAGCAATAGCTGGAGCAGCTGCAGAGACCACTACATAGCAGTCTTCGAGAAAGCATTTGTCCTTCCGAGCAGAATCCCCTCAATCCGTGCCAGGTTTCATGCAACAGCCTACTGTACAGTCCAATAGGCTTATTGCTCCGTGACTCCGCACCCTTGAAACCAAGGCCTTCAGCTGCTTTCCCATGAGAATCACCTCCAGCGTTCAGTGCTTTGGAATGACTAATTACGTGCTGGTTCATGATTTAGTGTTTGGGTCAGTGAGTTTAGGGACGCGGCATCTACTTTACGTTGGAGTACAGGAGTTTCGGGTTTAAGGTCCTACTTAAAGAAAGGCTCAGGCGACTTGCACAGTCAGTGCCAAACTGTTTCCGGATTCATTCGCGGCCTCAGTTTTTGGTACGGGTTCCCGGTAGCAACACATGGCTGTGGCTCAGGTGGGGATTTGGGATTCAGCATTGCGGGAGTCGTTATAGGTATAATACGGTATACTAATACTGTGAGATACCCCAAACCCCCTTCTAATGGCAGATTACGGCCCTGAACCCTAAACCCTAATTTATAAGGTTATGCCAGGGTCAGCGATTTCTGGCGCTGCCTGCCCCACAAAGGCATCTTGATCCAAACCTTGGCCATGGCTTTGGGAACGGCGCTTGGGTCCCTTGCGGGTATATCTAAGGTAAAGTTCTAATACTATTGTATACTATTGCTATACAAGTTTTGTTGTTACAGATACTGTTATTACTGCAGCAAGTTATTCCTAAGAGCTCTGGTAAACTATAGCTCCCTGCCCGCGGTGTGAGGCTGGTAGATGTTAAGCTCAGCCATTCTCCCTTCTACTCCCGCTTAAGAATGCCCCAACCCTAGAGAGTTCCTGGACTGCCCAGCACCCGAAAGTCTGACCCTGAAGCCCTACACCGGATGCCAGAAGCACCGAAACCCTGCGGAACCGTCGTAAACAGGAGATAGGACACAAAAAGCCCACAGTTGTAAGGCAAATGGCTGAAACACATCGAGACTTCGTTCGAAGCACGGCTCGGCTCTTATGCTTATTCTGACAGGGTTTTGGTGCTCACTCTGGGACATGCCCGGCGAGGTTCTTGGTTCTTATAGGGTTTAAAACTTAAGGCTTATATGTTTGAGGTAGGTTTAGGCTTTACTGTAGGGACGTTTAGATTGGGATGCTTTGTGTTGTTTGCAACCGGGCCCGACGATTCTGATAGAAAGCCATTACTTACTTGAAAGATCATGGAGTGGCAAGATTTTGAAGCAGGGTTACAAGTCATCTAGCTAGTTGGGTCTACTATGCTTCTGACCTTGCTTATGCCCTGCTTACAAAGCCCTGTGACTCGTCAATCTGACCATGCACCATCGCAGGGTCTTCCCTTCCATAATCAGCCGAATCAATTATATCACGATCGCAGTGCACACACACACACACGCACACCACCACCACACACAAACACACACACGCACACGTATATACAAAAACAAACAAAAGCACGCAGCACACACGTCGAACCACTGCACAAATCCCGGTGCTGAGTGCACGGCGGAGGTGAGTGCGATCGACGGACTCTGTCGAGGTCGCCCCTGGGTTTAGGACTCACTTATGCTCTGTGAGTGTTTCGGCTTTGTAGTGCCGTCGCACTCACCCGGCTTGCTCTGTCATGGCAATAGCTTCATAGCTGTGTCTTGTTGTCGTACCTTCAGGAATCCTCTGTTAAGTTGTGCTTCGGAAGGTGTGAAACAAGTTCCAGTGGGGTTTCGCTAGGGGTTTGGAGCATCTTCGAAGAAAATCATATGCCACAAACTTGAAACTCAAGACCCTCTCTCAGGGAGACAGAGGAGGCCCCTGACCACTTCGTCCTTTTCTCCAAGCTTTGGGGTGGAATGGAGTTACCTCTATCGATGCCCTGTACATTAGTTACATAGCCAGGGAGCCCCGTATCCCCAATGAAGTCATATGCACCTGCAGCTATGGAGTTTTCAGCATTATGAAGCAATGCATTTCTGATTATAGAAGGATTTAGCAGGATGAACGGCAACGTTTCTAACCTTCAGAGTGCCAGAAAGCAAAGCCCTTTATGGTGTCGGGTTTGGGGATTGTGGATTGCTTGCAGAAGTCTTGAAAAGGTGCTTGGCTTCGTCGCCCGTAAGGAGGGATTTCTTTGTAGCATGGCTCCTGCTTTAGCTGAAGGAATATGCCATCTTTCTGGCTGTTCAGTTTCTGACGGCAATTTGCCAAAGGGCGGGGGGAGATGGGGTTCGGGGCATATGGAAGAATACAGAATCATTTCAATAAAGAAACCCCAAGACAAACGCTGGCTATTGAGCTCCTTAATATAAGAGTGACCTACCCTGCCCTGTCGGCGGTCAGAAAAGGAGGAGAAGCACCCAGAAAAAAACTTCAACTTCAGCATTCCAAACTCCTACCACCCCAAGCCCCGCAGTCTGTATCGAGGGGTCCCCTTCTGTAATCTAGAGAAATACGCATCTGCGCAAGCCACAGAAATTGCAAGTGTATGTCAGCACACAGGCGCACCTGCACAAACCACAGCCACATCTGCTCCTGTCGCGAAGATTTCGAAGGTATATTATAAAGACTATAGGGTTTAGTGTTTGCGGTCTTGATTCTAGCGGCCTTGCAGTTTAGCCCTGACCGGGAACCAGGCACGATGTCAAACACCCCAGCCGAAATCGCAAAAGCAGGCTATACGGACCCTAAGCCCTAGACTACTAGGTAATGCCCTGAACACACAGCGACGAGTCCTGCCATGGCCTTCCGCGCCGATGTGACGAAATCATTATTGCCTCAATTTGACAGGCAACTACAAGTTTAGCATTCTTACCCAATAGCAGAACATCATGCTGCTGACGACGAATGTAAGGGTGCGGATGCCGGTGCCGATGGCGGCCATGCTTACTGCTACTATTCCTGCAGCTGAGGCTGCTTCATTGTCACGTTGAATTATTTCGTGCCACTGCCGACTGCTGACGTGCATATACGCACTTACTGTTCAATCGCCGTCTGCTTTGGCTGCAGCTGCCTACTACTACTGCTACCACCACTACCACCACCACCACCGCCACCACCACCGCCACCACCACTACTGCTCTTGCAATAAGACCCGATATGACCCTGCGTGCGATGCCATTCTCTTCCAAGTAATTATACCATCGGCTGGCGCCAGTTCTGGAACTGGTAGGAGCAGGGGGAGAAAAGCTACCAGCAGCGTGGCATTTTGTAAGGCCACCTACATGCTTGTAGCCTTGCTTACGGTGCGCCCGTGGTCCTTCCACAAAAGAGTCCATCAAAACCTGATTCAGTTCATAGTGTGACGTGTCCAGCATCTGGAGGTCAAGCACCTACAGTGTTTGCAGAGCTACGAAGATTTCGCTAGCGAGCTGCGTCAGTATAGCTCTCAATCCCCGCACACCAGCGCTGGATCTATAGATGTCACCAACCCTAAAACGAACGAGGTCTCTCTGAAGTGCCTCCCGATGAGTCAACCCTTTGTCAGCACGGACTCACCCTAAACCTTAAACTCTTGCTGGTTATCCTCCTGGACGGCTATGATTTTCTACGAAGCGTACCAACCAACACCGACTTGGCTCCAAGCTGAACTCCACATCGGCATTGGACTGCTTCCTGGGATGAAAATCTCAAATCAATGAAACCCCAAAATAGTGTCATCTTCCAAGAATTATCTTGCTTCCGGGGATTGCGAATATGGAAGAGCGTCTGCAAACAAAAGAAATCTGAGACATCGCCAACACAATAGTATCAACATCGGAAAAAATTCGTCAGTACAAACAGCACCTCGTTATTCGTTACTGCGGGGTTTTCAGAAATGAACGGGCCACTCTCGCGATCAGGACAGCGCAACCTCACTGTGCCTAAACTATAGTATAGTACCGACCTAGAGAAGTAACTGGACGGGCCAGCTATGGCAAAAAGGTCCGGGGAAACACTGCCAACAGACCCTACAAGGGCGGCCCTAATAATCGGAGCAAGGCTTCGAGGTCTATGACTCATATAACAGTGTGTATGGAATACCAACTGCTCAGGCCCCTACAGTACACGTGGACCAGACCCTAAACCCTAAACCCTAAACCGTGAACAAACACCAGACACTGAGGTCGGGTCAAAGCCTCCGCCAGGGTGACGGTTTCAGGCGATAGCACCTTGCGATGTACTTCAAGTCTCGTTGCACCGTGTCTTTTTTGGTGTTTTTGCGGCTTTTCACCTGGGCTTCGCCTTTAAGGTTTGTAGTTATTGAGATTAAACTTGGGGCTGGAGTTCAAAGCGTTTAGAGTTTAGAGTCTTGGGCGGCTTGCGGAAGTATGCTTCAAGGATCAAGGGACGTGGGAAGTCTCTGAAGGCCAAGGTGTGAGTGCGGTATCCAGTTGTAGGGCCAACCTATTCTTGATTTAAAGCTCTATACATGCCTCCTGCGGTTTCAACACGGTTAACTGATGCCGAAGACTACATCCTGAGTTTAACTTTGCCAGTTTTTGCACAATATCACTTCATATACAATCAAATGCTAGCTCGTCTACCACGTACTAACCATCAAGGCCCTTAGTAGTCTCGCCCGAACCACCGGACGCCCGGTTGAGGGTGATCTGCACAGCTATCTCGCGTCTCAACCCGCAAAGCAGTGCCACGGAGAGCAGGAGAACCTAAACTTAAACCCTACCTCAAAAAATGCCAATCGGGCCGAAGCTTTGCTTCCTCAGACAGCTGAACCCTACAAGTCTGACTCCACAACGATAAGACCTCACAATTCCTAGTCGCCAGCCAGAACCCTAAATGCCATGGAAACCCCCAAAGCCACTATCACTTTCAAAAACCCTGCGATTGAAACAACCTAAGCCCTAACCCCCGAAACCCAAAAACCCTAAATCCATTTATCAACCGGAAGAGCCCAGTACCCTAGCCTCGATGAAGGCCCTGTAGAATCTTTACAGTTAGGGGGCCTTAATAATCAACAGACTTTTTTGACGGGGGGGGGGTATAGCGTAAGTGAAACCAGCAACCCCAAGGACCCCAACAAGGAATAGTTCTGGCAATTCTTCCGACCCCTAAATAACAGATGCTATACTATGGTTAGACATAGTTAAGACTGCTTGTGCATTAAAATTCCTACATGTCTATGTGTGTCAGTGTGTGTATGTATGCATGTATGTGTATGTATATAGGCAGGCAGGCAGGCAGGCAGGTAGGTGGGTATGTACGGATGTACGGATGCATCGAGCACAGATATGCAGGCACATGAATAGGTACACAGACCGGCAACATGCATGGATCGGTAGATAGATAGATAGATAAGGATTCGGATAATATTTCTCGGATAGTATTTGTAAATTGAACCCTGCGATGCCAGATCTTTCTGAGAGACCGGCTCGGCTCGTTCCCCCGATGGTGTAGTAGGAGGCTTCCGTCCAGGACTGCAAAAAGAGGGGGATTTCAGATTTTGTATTTTTTTTGGGATCATACGAGGAGCCCTAGACACCAAACCAGTGGTAGGCCACGTGAAAAAATCCAATCGGCTTTCGGGGGAGGTTGTGGATTTTGCAGCTACGTCGGATAAGCTGGCGGGGATCTGCAGCATACGGACACCTCGCAGGAAAAGGGAAGCTCACTTGCAGTTGCCGCTTCTGGTGTAGTAGGAGAGGAGTCCCGCGCTCCCTGTGTCGGATTTCACCGGGCCCCTTTCGGATTTCAACGGTTTAGGGTTTCGGGCTTTGGGGTGAAGAGATGCGCTGCCAAATTTATAGAACAGTGTATGGTCTTAGTCCGAAGGAGCTGGACAGCTTCGAAAGGTTGGGTATTGGAGAGCTGGGGAATGGGTCCAAGGCCTTCATCTCATGGTGAACATCCGGCTTCCATCCACAAGCCTTGGAGCTCTGGTTGAATCCACAAGGTTTTCTTAGAGTGAGGGTATAAATTTAACTTAAGTATAAGGGAAGTAGGGTTGTGGATTGTGCGCTTAGGATACAAACAGAGGGCTCAGGGCCGTTCAGGGTTCGGGGCAGGGGAATTTTCGTGTCTGCCTAGGGCTACTTGTGGATAGCTTGTCAATGCCAATGATGTCTTCGGAGAGGGTGCCTCCTAGCAGAAATGAACCCAGGGAAAGATGTCCTAAACCTAACCTAACCCCTACAACGGCTTGGGGAAGCAAAGCAAGAGCTAGCATTGTGCTACGCTATACCTTGAATATGACTTGCCCGTTGGGGCAGGGTGGTTGAAAAGGATAAGCACAACTTCAAAGTCAGAAGACTCTCGAGACAGTAGCCGCCCTTTGGTTCGTGCTGTCACCGCCCCTGTCTCACCCAATATGGACTAAAGCATACATGGACTGTAGCATAAGCGGCTGAGCGACCGTCCCAGAAACTGAAGAAGGCATCCATCTCGGGTATCACGAACAAGTTTATGAAGAAGAAAACTGTGCTATCAACCGCCCTATTTCCAATTGTTGCAACCATTTGTGCTCTCGCTTATGTGCTCCAACTTGTGACAGAGTGGCGGCATTGTGCGGGTTTAGGGTTTAGGGTTGCAGGTCCAAAGGTTTGGGCCAAAGCCCGGGCCCTGTAGTTGGTCTCCAACGCATCGAGCCCAGATCCTTGAACTTCTCCGGTATATAGTCGAGTCAAACCTACTCCCTAAACCCTAAACCCCTAAACCCTAGACCCTAAACCCTCGACCCTAAACCCTGCAGAACCCATTCAACACCCTTGGCCCTAATCTGAGGCTCGCGCACCACCGAGGAGGGCGATCTTCTTGCCTGCTGCAATGGGAAGCACCGGCTGGCCTCGCACTGGCGTGCCGCTTCAGGGATTTGGATATTATTGTTTTGGGAGGTTTGGGGATGTAAGCTTTTAGGAGTTTAGGTCTCGGGTTTGGGAGTCCGTGGTGCTAAACCCTGAACCATACCGTGCACGTTCGTAGCTGAAACCTAAACTCCGCACCCCCCAGAAGACAAGAGGAAAATCCTGCAGCCCTAAGCCTAAACCCTAAAAGCCTTACACCCAAGAACCGCCTAAAGTCCCAAAGCTCGTGATCGGAGGCTCCCCGAAGACACCAAGCCCTCGGCCCTCCATCCTAACCCCCCAACAAACGAGGTAATTACCTATTTGTTCAATAGTACACCTGGCAAAGTGTATGAGACTATACTTAAAAGAACACCCCAAGCCCGAGTACTCTGAACGGCCCAAAGACTTCTTGAAAGGAAACCTATAAATCCTAAAGTTTCAACTCAGGATTTATAAGCCTCCTACCCAGGATGATGAGCACCCCTTCTCTCCCTCGAAAGCGAAACAAAAATACGTTTCGGGTTTGGGGTACATACTATAGGGGCTCTTAATAGCTGAATAGGGTTTTGGGGCCCATTATACTATAGTTGTAGTAAGGAACCCCCAAAACAATGGTATTGGTAATGATTGAAATCTCCACGGCTGAGACTGTTATACCCCCTACACTAGGGACCTAGAGGCTCCATAGTAGTTCCTTGTTGTGGTTCATATGTCGAATTTCAGGTCATCCCCAAAAGGAACTACTGTGGAGCCTATGGGGAGCCAGGCTCCAAGGTCCTCAGAGTGCCGAGGCTCGGAAGGGCAACAGTGGCGCAAAGCACCGCGCAGCAGGACACCCGAAACCCGAAACACTCCCTAGTGCTTACGGTTTAGGGTTTAGGGTTTACTTACTATAGGGAATGGGGGGAAATGGACCATCACAGACTATTATTGGGGATTATATAGGGACTAGTATAGGGATCCATTTCCCCCATTCGCTACTAATTAAGCACCACACCCGAAACCGCAAGAAAATATACACCCGAAGCCGCAGAGTCCCAGGGCTTAATTAGCTAATCAGGGTGTTCGCGTAATGGCAGTTTGAGGCTGAGGGCTGCAGGTTGCAGGGTTTGGGGCATTTGGGATGCAGGGCCCCGGACTGTCGGAGTCGGGTCCCACGGCCTCGTTCTTCAGAAGGACCTGAGTCTGAAGGGCTTCAGCTTGTTAGTTGTTTTTTCTCAGGGTTGCCGTAGTTTCTTTTTTCGGTTCATATTTTGGGTCCTATAAGGTAATCCCAACAGGGAGCTACAATGAATGGAGCCTATGGGTAGGTATATGTAGGTATGGTGTATGGAGACTTCCGGGTTGGAGGGGGCAGGGCAGGGTTTGAAAGTATCCGAAGTCGACAAGTCTAAAGGCTTAAGCCCCGAAGCCCTCAAGCCTTGACCGAAGAGCTTTACAGACCACCGGCCAAACTTGCCAAACGCCAAAACTTTAAAAAAAAAACAACTCAAACATGCAAATCCTCACCCCCCTCCCCCAGATTGTCTAAATAACAATATACCTACACCTCAGCAAAGGCAGGCCCGTAGGCTTCTCGGGAACGGTTAGAGGCTTCATTCTTCTATGGTTAATGGCGTTTCGATATTTATTGGCTTCCGGGACTTTCACTCTTTTGGGATGTTAGCTTTTGGGGCTTGGGGCTTGTCCTTCTAAGGGCTTTAGTGTAGGACTTGTGAAACTGTGGGATTAGGGTCTTGGGCTAGCGCGTTTCGGATTATAGAGTCTAAGGGGCATGGGGTTCGCAAGCGCTAGAATTTAGGGTATCTGGGTTCGCCTTAACCGGACTTAGTAGGGTGGTTTTGGTTGTACCGCGATTGCGGATAAGAGCCCACGGCTTACTGAGTAATCGATCGCCAAGCAACAGTGGAAACAAACAAAGACATGAACACATACTTCCTCCCCGACCCTCTACACGCCCAAAAGACCTTCATTAACTCAATACATCCTTGTAGAACCCGGCCGACGAGGCTCGGGCAGCGCCGCGGGCAGCAAGCTTGCGCGCCTGGTGGGGACTGACAGTTTTTGGAGCTCCAGTGTTCATGTCTGAAAAAGAATGCTCAGGACGACGGATCTCGACGACGACGGTTGGCTGCTACTACCACAGCCACCAGTGCTACGTCTGCTGCGACTGCATAGTTGCAAGAGCCCAACTTGTCCCAGGAAATGTTGGGGCATCAGGCATTCGGGGTAAAGGGCTTAGGGTTTAGAACATATAAAGCTCAGGATTTTAAAGGGCTCAGAGGTTTAGGGTTCTGTAAATCAAGAGAAGAAGACACTGCCAGCAGCAGGATTTTAAGGACCGCTTTTCGAGTCTGTGCGGTGCGGAAATTGGTGCGAGAAGGGGCTGAGCACCTCACATTGCTCCCCTGTGGAGCTGTAAACAAACGAAGCGTTTCGTTGAGGAACCATTCCCTAAACCTCAAAACCCTAAACCCTAAATCCCTAATCCCTAAACCCTTGAACCCCAAGCCCAAAACCCAAGAACCCCTAAACGCGTGGGTCCCGAGAACCTCCGAGGCTCCCTGTAGAGCCTGTAATCGAACACCTATGGACCCAAAAGTCCTAAGCTCCTAAACCCTGAACCCGAAATCCTCAAACTCCTGACCGAGGAACCGTAAAACGCATGGCCATGCCGATGAGATTCTCCTACACCCACGAACTCGCAGCTGCATAGCAACGATACCAGAGTGCTAGTATCATTAATTGTTAGTATCGGAACTAGTAGTAATCACCATCCAGTCATCGTATTACACAGGCGCCGAGGACCCAGCAAAGTCCACATGAGCGGGACTCGTCGCGACGGCATCTTGGCGATGAGCGTGTTCAAGACAAGTTTAGCTAGCTAATGTAGGGGCCTTGAGAATCAGAATAGGGTTTGGGAGGCATATGGAGGCATAGTTGCATAATAAGGAAACCCCCCAGACTAGCAGTGTGTCAAAGAAGCAGCAGAGGGAAGGACTTGGCTCGGATTCAAGCTTGCTTCAACTCGCGCCCTGAGCAGCTTTTGTGGTTAGTGGGCAGAACCCAGAAAAGCAGTGATGCTTCCGTCAAACACATCTTCGACATACGCCGGATTTGTTAAGGCATAGCTTGATTTGGAGCTGTCATACACCCCACACGGAAAGTTGTCGTGTCAGGAGGCATGTTGAAATCAGAACCCTGCCGCAAAGAGACTTGAAACCCTAATTGAAGGGCCCTACTTATGATGCCAATAGGGTTTCGGCTTTCGGTGTATACTGCGGTACAATTTATTATGAAGATCCTTACAGAATAGGGTTTCGGCTTTCGGTATATACTGCAGTACAATTTATCATGAAGGCCCTTACAGAATAGGGCTTCGGCTTTCGCTGTATACTGCAGTACAATTTGCCATGAAGATCCTGCAGAATCATAGTGGCGCCGGTATTTATCCAAGCCCCTACATTGCATCGCCAAAGACAGACCTGGAGTCTACAAGACTCTGTACCTTAACCTCCCAAACCCTACTTTTTTGTAGGTTCTTATTATAAACCCTAATATGGAATTTATAGGGAGCCTACAAAAAAGTAGGTTTTGGTAGGTTAAGGTATATCTATCTGCCCGGAGACTCCAACATCCCTTGACTGGGAAATAGTCATTGAATGGTCGTGGGGTTCCTTCACAAGGGACCCTGGTTTCAGGAATATCGGATACTTGAAGCATGTGGCTGCGCCCAGCCAGAAAATGCCAGGCCCGCATATGTGGGCTTGAGGGTACACAATTTTCAATTATTGTAAGGAGCCATGTGGGATAAGCTTAGTAACTATTCAGAGACCTGTACTATACCGGGAACCCCAAAACATCTTGCGAACCAGGATGCGGTACAGCTTCTCCGCGCAATTGCAGCCCACCTGTGCAGGCAGTTTGCCCCCGATTCCCCGACAGACCCTTTGCTTCGAAGCTCAATCGCCCAGAGTGGGTTTTAGGGTTTAGGGTTGATGATTAGTTCACGGTGGTTCATGGACGACGGCTCAAGTCTGGGGCATCATCCTTGTGTCCAAACAAGTTAGCTACTCGACAGGGGTTTGGGGATTGATTGAGCCTTGCTGTACCGGCAAAGATGAACATCATCGAGGACAGGCAGGTGTCTTCGCTTTGCATTCTGGCGCCCTTCTGATCCCTTGGAATATCCTAGACGCAGAACTCACCCAATGAATTGCTGCACCGTTCCAAATTCTACATGTCCACGTACATGACAGACAACTCGAAACTCAAAACCTGCAACCTCAACACCTGCGCCCCAAAAACCTGAAACTTGCTTGGAATCTTAAACAGTCTTGTTGCGACCTGACTGGGATGGAAGGGAATAATAAGTAGGGGGGTGACATCCCATATAAGCCCCTTCGATTCAAAGTGAAATCCACTAAGGTAGGGATATCCCCTGTAAAAGGCTTATGGTTATTGCCCCTTTTGGGCCCTTAACTGTTTTAGGGTTTAGGGGGTTTAGGGTTTATGTCCTTTTTGGGTCCCTGAATACGAGCTGGCTGAGGTCCGTGCACGACAGTCCTTGGAAGTAGGGCTTGCTGGCCGTGTCGAGGCTTTGGGTTTAGGGTTTAGAGGTTTGCCGTGTGCGGATGATAATATCTGGGTGAAGGGCTGCGGCCTTCAGGGGGATTGGGACTATGATTGGTTTGTGTGGGATTTGTTTTCGGGTTAATGTCCATATGCGCACCGGAATATACTACCCTTATCATAGAATCTGTATCCTAAACCCGATTCGATTTGGGGCTGCAGGCTTAGACATCGTTGACTCGAACTTTGGTGGGCAGCGGTAATAGCAGCACTAGCAGCAGAGACGTAGTCGTGGTCGTCGTCGAGGTGGAAGTAGTAATGGTATTGTTTATTTAGCGGTAGTGGCAGCGGCAGGGGTGTTGGGGGACGAGCTGACTGTGCGAGGTTCGGTTCAGCAGCTACCAAAATCCCTGGATTTGGGGTGTAGGGTTGAGGTTGGTTCAAGGCTGTAGAGTGTAGGGATTCCTAAGCTGTAGATGTAAACTCCCCAATGCAGCATGATCCTTGTGCTTCGGTTGAGGAAAGGAGCCCTAAGACGAACCTGCAGAATTTAGGTGCAGTGCACGGAACAAGATAGACATTCTCTCCAGCCTTGGGATAGTAGTCTATTCTACACAGCTTCCGGATTTAGCACAGTATAAACATCAATAACCCGAAGGGGTTCTGCACGAAGCTCCAATCGAACTGTCGCAAATCAGCTACACCAAACGTTGGACTAAACAAGTTTACATTGCAAATTTCGTGAAGCCTTCAGAAACTTAGGGTTTAGGGCGTAGTTTCGACGGGGCCTTTCCACAATCAACAGCATGTGTAGCAAGGCAACCACCTGTTTATAATAGACTTGTACTTACAAGTCGTGGCAGAAACCAAGACCCCAGCCAAGCCCTGAAAGCCTACACCTGCAAGCACCCCAAACCCCGTGCACTCACGAATAACAGCCATGATACAACACCACTCGAAGACCAAGGTAATAGCTACAAGGGTTAAGCAACAGCCAATACCACGCAGCCCTGAACTCTCAGCCAGCCTGTTGCCTCAACACCTACATGTCTTCTAAAACACGCACCCATAACAAGGAAGCCCCAGAAAAAACCGGTGCTTCTTTTGGAGAGAGGCTAAAAAAGGGGGGGAGGCTTCGGTTTCGGGAAAAAGGGCACGGGTGAATCGGAATTCCCAGGCAGCCGGACATCTGCCGGCAAGTTGGACCAGGCTCCCGAGCCTTGGAGGCTTTTTAGGGGTTTCGGTTTTCAGGGCTCAGAGCTTAGGGGTTTTCAATAGGACTTTTTTTTAGGCTTAGGGCAGTTTTTAGGCTTTGGAAAAGGGCTTAAAGGCTGTTTGGTGTTGTTATAGGGCTTTCAGGTCCTAGAAGGCCTCTGGAGTTTAGGGTTGGAAAAGGGCTTATAGGTTTTGCAAGGATTCAGGGCTTAGGGGCATGGGGTTTCTGTCAATCGGCCCCTGATAGGATCCAAAAAGTGTTCTATATATATATATATTTAGATGTATATATATATATATATATATGGGTGCAGAAAGGATTTAGGTGCACTGGCTGGTGGGTACAGGCAACTTTGCATTTAGGCTTTTTCGGGGCTTGAGTCGTGTTCTTTCACCCGAAAAAACCAGCTCTAGAGCCTCCTAAACCCTTTTGCCCTTAAACCCTAAACCCCTAAACGCCTCCTAAACCCTAAAGCCGAAAACCCTAAACCCCTAAACCAAAAACCCTAAAGCCGGAAGCCCCAGCTTGGAAACAGCAAAGAAAAAGGCCGGGAAATCCCGAGGCCCTGGCGACTCATGCCGACCAGGATGCGCTGAACCATCTCGTCTAGACCTTGGGCACTTCGGCACTTCAGGGTTTAGGGGTTTACACTCTCGCAACTCGGACTTGCCAGACGAGGTCTGTGTGATCGGGGTGATAACAGGGGTTTAGGGTTTAGGGTTCTCGAAATTTGTGAATCATCGGATTGACGCCAGACAAGGCAGACTCTTGAATTGAGAGGTTGGCCCTGCTGTTGAGGTGTCGCACGTGCTGCTTTGAAGCCACTCAGGGGCTTCAGGCTTAAGGTCTTACGGTTTAGGATCAGGTTTTCCGATTCAGTCAATGCAGGACGGTCTTGCGTTACGCATCAGTCGGATTGCATTTAAGCACCTAACTATCCAAGAATAGCAAAGGCGTCGTACACAGACCCATGACTCAACTGTTAATCAACTGGGCTGACAACTCAAGAACCCGAAACTCAGAGCTGTGACTAAATCCTGTTCCTAAACTCCTGAGCCTGTTATATGTATATTACGAATATTATCCAACTGTTACTGAGTGGGGGCAGTACCCAAGGTAAAGGCCGAAGCGGTAGCTCTAAGCTCCCTGCGCAGCTCAGGCACAGCATTCTCGAGCTTCGGCCTTGATCGCTACTGGTAAAGCGTAGTTTCAACGCATTATCGGCTCGCCCACGTTCTACCATGACCATTTAGGGCTTATAGGGTTTAGCTTTCTCAAGATTTGTGTTTTAGGTTCAGTGTTCAGGGCATCAGGATTCAAACACTCCGGAAGGACGAAGACTGCGCACTAGAACACAAAGACCATGCTTTGCCAGCTCTGACTGCGGTCTGGCTATACTGTAGTATGCGTAGCATGACAGCTGTGACCACCTACCAAGAAGCGAACATGGAACCTAAACGGGAGACCATCAAAGATAAGTGCCCTCTAAACATGAGGCTATGTGGGATACCGTGGTGGTTTTGAGGAGGGTAAGGCTGTGGCCCTGCGTTCAGAGACAACGGTGGCTTGAGGTCCGACTCATAACTGCTACGACCCCATCAACACGTCAGCCTACACACTTTGCTCTCCTCAACCTTATAATTCTTGACAGCTTGGGGTTAATGCGGACACATTAAAAACATAACACAATAATGCGAATTGATCTGTTGCTTCTGTGAGAGTAACAAGGCAGAGAAGCCGAAGACTCACCCCAGAGGACTCAAGCGTAAATCCGAAGTACATAACCAAATAAAGACCTGAATTAGATCTTGCTACGTAAACAACCCAACCCTAGTCAGTCGGTCGAAAGCCGACGAGATGCTAATCGACGGAAATTCTTTAAGCCTCCTACAAGTTTATGGGTTCTTCTGGCCCTAGCTTCTTGAGATACCACGTACTACTTCCTCAATCCTTATAAGCCCTATATATGTATATATATATACAATCATGGTACAAACAGATCAAGGACTAAGACGAAACACCGTTTCTCAGTTCCTCAATCCCCAAACCCCAAAATACGAGGCACTGTAATCCTGACAACACTACCCGTGTAGGAACCTTATAGCACCCTTCTTATCGCGCCAGGTCAAGGAATCCTGAAGCCAAGCCCCTGAGGTGTTTTGGAGCACCCAAGCAGAGGCAGCTTCGTCGTCGGAGTTCTCTTGTGGAGGGGTAGTTCCCTCTGGTGATTTCCGTGGGCTCTCTTGTTTTGGGGTTTTTGGCTCTTGGGCTGGAATTTAATAGCATAGGCGAGGACTGAACCTTGCGCTGCATACGTCCCACACCTTGTGACAGACTTGTCTTGTTGACGCTGTTGTTGTCAATACCCATGCAAACCTGAAAAGCCTCACAAAGTTGCCAAGTTCCTTGCCACAGACAAGTTCATCTTCTAAACAAGTGTAGGCACATGAGGAATTCAGAATGTAAGGGACCTCAGCTAAGGTAATCACTAAATCGTAGGAAATCCTTAGTATGGGGAACGCTGTAGGGGGAAACGCTTTTTAATGCCAGTTATACTAGGCCTACACGCCCCGAGAAGCACCAGTTCTACGCCTTGAGAGCTAGCACTCTTCGAGGCCATGATCGCGAGTTTCGTCGGTCGGAGCCGCTATGCCCGCGAGGTGGCAACCCTATACAGCCCAAGGGCTTAGGATCAGGGTGTATCGGATTTGGGGTTAAAGGAGCCTAGATCTGCTGCCTTAAATGTCAAATCCAAAGTTTATAGTCTTATAGACTTTAAGTTCAGCGTGTTAAAGCCTAGAAGAGATGCACCTCACGATAGGTTGTAAGCTTTAGCTGTCGCGTTTCCTTGCTTCTTTAAATGTGACACCCTGGGCTCATCAAGAGCTTAGCTGCATACTTCACAGTCCCATGCAGGAAGATTTCTGACCTCGGCCTGACAAGTAATCGCCTCACTTCCAAGCCAAATCTACAGGCATTGAGGGCTGAAGCTCTGTACATCAAAGCGTTCGGGCTTCGGAAATGTACATGAAGTAGGGCTTATATTACCGTTTTGGTGAGTGTAGATAGGCCTCCTTCTGAATATTGGTGAGTGTATATATTGGGTTTTATTATGGGGATACTAGAAATATAAACCATACACTACATGGTCTTTAGCAAAGCAAACAGTCAAAATAGAACCACCGGACACTCAAGAATGGCTACATTGCAATGAACAGCGACCACATGCAGAATTTTCTATCCCCGAACAACCCTGCTGCACCTCGCTATATACAGCTTACAACCCTTCTTCCTTTTAGGTTTTTGCTTGCATGTACATGAAACAAAGTCCATCCGAGGGACCAATAATCCAAGAGGAGCTCCACAACAACAGGAGCGTTCACTGCATCGATCGCCACACACGGGCACGGGCCACTCTAATGGCACATGCTCGGCGTTTGCATGCACAGGCGCTGGGCTAGAGCCGACGTATTTCTGCATAGGGGGGGTGTCTCTGGCTTTGATTGGGGCTTGTGGGGTAGGGTATCCGCTTCGGGGTTAGGATTTAACGATTGTAGTCTTGGTGTTGCTGACCGCTCAATCCGAATGACTGCTCTCAACCTGAACCTGCCCTTCTGAATAATTATCACCAAAGTCAATCATGACAGAGCTTTCTTACGCGGCATACCTTCGGTTTAAATACAAATAAGTCCCACGCCGCTTAGGTTGCGGCCGGAGCCTTTCGGTCGCGCGGCCTCCGATTCTGCTTCAGTCCCTGTCTGGGTCTCATAAAAGATGGGTAGCTGTCAAAATTAGGGTCCCTGGTTGGGTACCCCAAATAGTGGGTGCCGTATTATATATATATATATATATGTATTAGGGACCCAAAAAAGGGACATTAATTTTGACAACCACCCAAACGGGCCAAAGTTATTTCAGTCGAGGGGCTGAGCAAAAGACGGCCCAAGCTACAAGTTTGATTAGGGCTAGGGTTCGAGCGCTGGAACTAGAACCCCTGAACCCATAGTGACTGTAATGTAGGGGCCTCAATAACTAGAATAGGGTTTGGGGGTATATTATACTGTAAAAAAGGAACCCCAAAGAGTATGGGTAAGTATTTAGGCCCCTATATTAATGCATGCGGGCTCGGGAGGTTTAGGAGACTTCGGAGGCAGAGTCGGCTACCAGCATCTAGCTCTTTGTGTGCCCAAGGCAAGCGCATTTCTGGCCTCTCTGACCCTGCAGAAAGATTCCGCCGGCGAGGGGTTTAGGAGTTTAGGTCTCAGCTTTTCGGGCTGAAGGCACAGGCTATCAGGCTTTCTTATGCCAGGACTAGGATAACCTTCCGTGCAAGGACTAGTGACTAATAGAAAATCGTCTCGCAGAGGGCATCGTGCTTGACGTCGGGACCTCGGAGATTGCAGCGTAAACATGGTATTGCCACCAAGTACAGATCGTAATGCATACACTCCCGGTTCGATTCCGGCATAGCCCCCTAGACTGCACGGCGAAAGGCAACAAACCCATCATGGTCTCTACATGGATGTTGTGTGCTCATGACCGAACTGTGGCTTAAGATGCAACGCGTATGCATAGTTGACGGATCACCCGGCCTGCATCTTGCAAAGAGCCAAGTTGCTGTGTTCTCTCATTGGTGATTGGGGTTTTTGGATTTGGGGTGCATGTATGGCTTGGCTAGCTTTTTTGGCTCAAGTGTGCAGGTTTTTACATCATCCCTCTGCTCGAAAACACCAACCTCGAAGAACACTAACCCAGTGTGCCGTTCCTCCTGTCCTGAAGCACCTATCAGAAGTGGTTCCCCCAGTCTACAGAGCTTCTCGGCCCAACGTCTACGATTTGCGGCTCAGGGGGTTGGGGGCAAGGAGCTAGGAGTCTTCCACTTTCTCGCCGGGACACGGTGGTCGCAGTTCAGGTAGCTACCATCCTCTTTGTCCATGCAGAGATAGTCGCCTGTTGCTCGGGTCGCTGCAGCTAAGCATTGGTGGTCAGGCTGAGGACTTCAGCACACAAGGTTGTGCAAAATTTCATTCTGGGCCAACGAAAAACTGCGTAAGACTGGCTCTGCTTCCAACCGTGAAACAGCACAATTCAACCCAACGCTTCAGCTTTTGCTATCCTCTACCTTCATTCCACTTTGAGTGCTCAGTCAGAAACTTAGCAAAACACATCTGGGCAGGAGCGGCCTGCTTTGCCGGTGATGCCACCAGTGCCTTCCACCACGGATCCATCCGCCCACTTCCAGGCGTCCTGAGCAGAAATATCCGACACCCTCCGGCCGAAACCTTATAAACCTACCCCCTTTTGGAATTAGGAAAGTCTTAGCCGTACACTATGAACTTTTTCAACCTTTAAGCCAGCCTAAACTTAGGACTGCAGGGTTCTGGGCAAAGAGACCTAACATAAAAGCCCTAGACATGAAAGATCTTCCAGTGGCAATGTGCGTGAGGATTTAGCTCTATAGATCTCCGAGCTTGGGAAGTTGGTTGTGCGTTTGGGGGTTCGTACCGTTTTGGTTTTTGTGAAGGCTTTGGCCTGTGCATGGGCCTAGACTGTAGGATTAAGAGCGCCAGATCGCCTGATGCTTTGAAACCGGGCACTGCTAAAGCCCCTTTAGAGTCTCAACAGCGAGACGGCAGAATCAGACTAGCTGTCAGCTGGCGCGTCAACCACTTTGTAAACGCTCACCGCTGCCCAGCTTGTCTTCTTCCTCGTCTCGCAAACTTGACCGGAGGGCAAGCAGTTTTCGGTTACGTGACTAGCTGTTCACCGTGCTCATCGGAAACCACAAGTAAAGCCAAATCTAAAGCACGAACAGCTCTCAACTTGAAACCACCTCGAATACAAAATCTCAAATCGCAAGAGCCCCCAACACAAGCACCCAAGTCCGCAAACCCCGAAGATCGAAAAACAAAAACTGCAGGAAACCCTTGAGTGCTCGTCTTCGTCTGATGACCTAACGACAAGAACCCCTAAACCCTAAATCCCATCATCTAGATTATGGGACTCCTTGTGCTCGGTGCTCTCTACTTTTCCCTTGTGGTACCTTAACAGAAGGGGCCACGGGTGGAGACCACGCTCAAGAAGCCACAAGTTGCGTCAAAGAGGCATCCTTGTAGTTCGCACCTCATGCATGTCCGCAGCTTTGAGTGGCCGGTGCACATAAAAGCGTGGGGGCTTACTAACGAGAACATTCTAAAGCATAGGCATGCATGGACTATCAGGGGCTACCATTGCGTGCTGGTTAATCAGACCTCTGAACCAGATCTTGGCATCACTATCACAGGCCGATCACAAAACGAGCAGTGTTGCTTAAACCGCAAGGGTACCTTAGGGGCACCAGGTTCTATTTATTGGGTCCCTTAGTATGTTGAACTCAAACACCAACACCCAAAGCCTACCAGCCTCGTTCAACACACACCAGAAAGCAAACAAAAACAGCATCTTGAAACCCCAAACCGGCCCTCCCCCGCCAGAGCCGCAAGCCCTACACCCAAACACCTGAACCGCCCCAAGAGCTCCAACTCCGCAAAGCCCCAAACCCAAAACTGCAGGCCCCCGAACCCCAAACCCCAAAACCCCAAGCCCTAAACCCAAACAAATCTTAAGCACAATCTTCAAAAACGAGCAAAAGACACAACACTCTCTTCTGAGACCTGGACCAAGCCAAGCCTTCTCTGCTGAGCAAAACTTCCTCGGGAGCCACGAGATTAAAGAGTCGAGTGTGGTTGAGAGTTCAGAGCTTAAGTGCTTGGGGTTTAGGCATTCGGGGCATTAACGTGTTTCAGAGGCCTCCAAACCGAAAACCCTACAGGGTTTATGGCTGACGGCTCGCGGGTTTCCCTAAACCCGAAACCCTAAACTCCTCGAGCCCTATATAGGTTAAGGGTGTCGGACGCCTGCACTCGAACTCTTACTGTGGGGTTGGGGGGGTCCTAAATCTGCTAAAGCCCTCATCCTTCAAACCCCTAAGCCCCAGAACGCCTCAATATACCCTAAAATTAAAGCCCCCAATAAAGCTTAAACCCCAACAGCTGTATAAAGCCCGAACAAAACGCTACATGTTAAGCCGGTAAACCGTAACAGCTACCCCAATGAACCCCCAAAGCCGTCATCCTCATCCCTACAGGTTACATGAGGTCATAAAGGCTTTACATGGTCGAAGAGGGTCTAATCTAAGCCTCCAACTCTAACCCCAGGCCCTGACTAGTCCCATGACCCCCTGAATCTGTAACTTTTGGCAGAATATCCTGAACTCGAAGAGCCTAACCCAACACACTAACAGCTCGGGAAAAACACACACACACACACACAAAAAAAAAAATGCCTGCAGACCGAAAGCCCTAAACCCCAAAAGCCCATCCTAGAGCCCCAAAAGCCCGTCTAAATGTGCTTGCAAGCGGCTTCTGAAGGATCGAGAGCCGCGTCTTGTCGCCGTCCGACTTGGGCATGGCGAGCTGCTGGTTCTGACAGGCGGCCTCAAACAGCGGCGTGTAGTGTGCTGTCACGATTTGATTTCTAGTGTTGTAATTAGACTTAGATTGCTATTACTCTCATTCCTATGATTGTAATTAATTTGAAGTATGTTGATCTTCTTCCAGCTGCTGCTTGCGGATCATTGTTTCGCATTGTTGCTATTGAATATTGGAACACTGCTATGTTCACTTTCTGGTGCTCGGGGGGTTTGGGATTGAGAGCTAGGGATTGGCATGGAGGTGTCGTATTGCGATGCCATTACCACCATGGTCTTGCAACTATTATCCTTAATTTCGCAAGGTGTGCCGTGTTAAGGTGAAGCTATGTTTGTGCTCTTGGACAGCGAGACAGCGAAACTTCGAGCTCCGCAAGCAGCTATGCAAGACATATCACTTTTCTGCGCCTTTGCTGATGAGAGACTGTTCTGCGCCTTTGCATGGCCGTGTGCTCACACATGACAGTTTGCGGATCCAGCTTATGGGGGTTGAAGATCTGGGGCTCTCGAGACGAAGGCGCGCACACACACACACACAAACACACCGACGTCCTTCGCACTGGCCACGACGGTTGTTTTCAAGATAGGGCTCCCTGGTCTAACTTTTAGTCTTGTTCTTCCGTCGAACATTGCAGTTGCAATTCTTCATTTTTGTTATAGCGATGTCACTAGCAATATCCAAAAGGGAACCTTAAGGGGATGCTAGTAGTAGCCTGTTCCGACCTCTAAAGTCCCACACCCGAGATCGGAGTCCTGTGTCTCGTTGTGGAGCGAAAGCGGTCCGATGAGGTAGCGGCGGTCTTGGAGGGGGTAGGGTTGAGAGGATCGACCCTTCTGTTGGGGTTTAGAGCTTTAGGTTTAGGGGGCTGGGGGCTTTAGAGTTTATGGCTTTCCGGCTTAGGGTGTAGGGGTTTACGGTTGAGAGGGGATGGCGAGGTTCGCTCACGATGCATGACGAGGCTTGTGGATTCCCCAAGGCTCAAGACTGGACTTGGGGGTGCCGCCGTCGTGGAGACGGTAGACCGTGTGCATGATGGGGTCGCTAAAGCAGTACAACCGCAGCTGGCGAGGCATCAGACATGGTTCTTTCTGTACCGTTGCACGGACATTGGGGTGATGCTTCTCAAGCGTATCCATAGGCCCTATAAATAAAGCCCGAAATTCACTCTGAATCCAAAACCGTCAGCGCTGAATCCCACGACAGAATCCTACTGACTTAAACTCCAGCAATCAACCCCTAAAGCCTGAACTAAAACCGCAAAGCACCATAGGACTGACGGCGGGCAGGCAGCGTGCAGGGCGGCACACTTTGCATGCAGTAGTGCATCCTTGCTTCTTCTTGTCGGCACGGGACCTGGGCAACTGCAATTGACAATAGTTAGGGCTGAGCTAGTTTAGTATATGCCAAGGGTCTCCATAAAGCTGTCTAGGGTCTTATAGGGGCTTGTACGGCTTCGTATGGTTTTCTGGTCTAGTTCGGGTGGAATCGGGATGTAGAGTAAATATAAATGTCCAAAGAGGCACCTAAACTTTACCATTCAATCGCTAAGATAGCATCCCAACCAGGAATAGGTCCGCATAGGCTTGTGTGTACTTGCTGTTCGGAAACCAAGTGTCGCAGGATTGGGATAGGATTACCGCCTTGATGATGGCACACATCATTACATGACTAACTACAGCTTTACATCACAGTTCCCTGAAGCCGTACCTGCTATTGCAGAAGGAGTGGTCCTTCTACATACCGGTATGTATATATGATGCTACATACAGTACATAGTATAATCCCACTTGCGACCTTGCTGTCTGTGAGCCCGGAAATGCTAAATCCAACAAGCCCTACACCCTCGTCATCCAACCCCGAGCCCCTCAAAGATTTCATCTCTGGTCCGAAAGCCTTCAGCAGCCTTCGCCTCAATGCCGAAGCCTAGTGCTTCCTAGTCCTTGGCTTCAGGGGCTGGTAGCTGCCAGCACATAACTTGCTGTAAGCACTCAACCCCTAACCCTGAAACTCCTAAGAACACCGCATTTCCTCATCCGCGCCCCTACCTATGAAATCTCTGGAAAAAGCCTATGAAACCCGATGTACTAAAAAAACTTCTTAGCCCTTTGTTTTCAACCGCTGAAAACTGATCACCTATGAAACCCTACATAAATGCCCCGCAACCCTCTGCTTGCCGAGCTCGTGGCTTCTCCTCGTCCGACAGGAAGTTGTCGTTAGAGTCCGTGGGGGTCCAACCTCCGACACCGACTGCTTTGCACTGGACTTTTGAAGCAACCAGGGAAAACGTATAGACTTCCATGTATATATGGGTTCCTTGAAGGAACAGCCGAAGCGCGAACATCGGGTGCTAGAGGGCTATGGGAAGTTAGGGTGTAGGGTTGAGGCTTGAGGGGTTTAGACTAGAGCTTTCTGCTTTGGCTCCGAGCTTTGCTAGGCCTTAGCTAGAGAGTTTTAAAGTGGTCCTAAGACTTTAAGAGGGTCTCAAGAGGGGCTCTGTAAAGTTTTCAACAAGGGTGTGCTGTCAAAGGTTTCTATGTGCGTTTTGCAGCTTGGGTTGAATTTTTTTCTCTTGTCCCCACCCCCAAAGAATTGAAGGCTTAGGGCTCAGGGTTCATAATGCCGGTTTAAACGGATTCAAGAGACAGGACACGGCTCTTGCTAAACTCTGCACTTTTTGTGCCGGAGTAACCCTAAACCTGGGCAACTAATAAGCCCCGCTGCCTATCGACAATGTGTTTCATCTCGAAAAGGCAGAGATCTATTGCTTTATGGGTTTAGGGTTAAGGGGCCACACTAGCAGGTTAGTTTGAGACGATTATTCTGTAGGCAATCAAAGCACCTGCTTGAAACTCTGACCCATATAAGCTCTCAGAAAACCAGTAAACCTCGGACTCTGAAGGAACCACCTACACCAAAAACCCTTAACACTACCTGCAACCTCTAAGCCCAGAACCTATCCCCATACTCCTCCAATGTGCTTCCCAGTTTCATTGGACACAAAAACCCAAAGCCGGACCGTAATCCACGTCTGCGGCCTGTCTTGCAGTCACCATCTGCTGCGGCCACACGGAAGGCCTGCCAGCTTGGACTCTCCAAGCACTTTCAATATAGGGGCCAAATTATTATGGCGAATTCTGAAGACCTCTGCTTTCACCTCCCCGCTACCCCAGGAAAGAGCAGGTCGAACCGTCAAAGGCCAGCACAATTTCAGAATCCAAAAATACGTGATCCTGAAAGGAATCACAGCCAATAACTGAAACAAACTCGAACAAAGCTGCAGCCCATCAACACGAAACCACACACAAAACCGAATATGAGGGTCTTACAAATCAGAAGAGGGTTTGGGGGGTGCTTTCTACTGCGTCTCCATTCATATTGCATAGTATTGGACTTTATTTGTGCCCCTGTTTACGAACTTGGAACCTTCAAAAACCCAAAGCACCCCTTAACCCAGTGCTCGAGCTCCCACCCCAAGACCCGTTGAATCGATGTAGGCATACGGCAAATGTGTATGTATATCTATATATACATACATATAGTCGACATAGAGAGAGGGAGACAGATAAAATAGATAAAGAACACAGAGAGAGAGAGGGAATACATAAAGAACATACGCGCATGTAATAATTATATATGTATGTATATACATACACGCATTCACATGCACATTCATGGTTCCCTATCTATTTACCAGCTTGCATGTTTACCTATTCTATTCGGCACTACTCCATTGGCTGCCCAACAGACTCAAACTCCTTTAGAGGCCGACTATGTAAGCCCAACAACTTCAAAGCACTACCATTGAATCATTGGCTGAGCTTAAAATGCTCGAGACCAATCGTCTTGGCTCTGTTTAGTCATCTTTTCGGTATACCCCATGGCTCTAAGGGCACGACTTTGATGGCGGTTGCCGCTAGGAATTGAAACTGTAGGGACCTGAAGCCCCAAATCCCCACCACCAAGCTCAACGCGGACCCACTGCCGCGAATCGTAAATCAACCTCGACAAATCCACCACTCGGCGAACGCTTGAGTATGTGGGACTTTCAGAAAATTAAGGGACCCTGGCATGAGTGGGATTCTCTCCTAAATACCCGCACTCTCCCGCAATCCCGACCAAGGTGAGGAGCCACCCGACAGAATGCCATGCCGCAGAACCCTTATAAATCCTTATAGACCCTTGACAACATTATAAAGCGACTGTCTTGTGAAGACAACCTCCCCCCAAGATTCCTGCCTTCTTGTGCTTCAGGGCGGCTTGCATCTCGCTCTCTTCCTGTGCCGTTGTTTGTGCTGCTTGGCATATGCCGGTTGATGATTTTTGATGCTCTGCCCTAAAGCCCTTTATGGTCCCAAACCTATGA
Organism: Symbiodinium sp. clade A Y106; assembly: GCA_003297005.1. Lineage (NCBI taxonomy): Eukaryota > Dinophyceae > Suessiales > Symbiodiniaceae > Symbiodinium > Symbiodinium sp. clade A. The sequence continues at coordinate 4,275 of BGNK01001308.1, read as the reverse complement.
GGACGTAAAAAGGCTGCGATCGGGGTTGAAAGGCCCAGGGTTCGAAGGCTGGGGACCGAGGTTCAAACGGGCGAAGCTCCTGCAAACAGTCTTCGTGTTTCCGCCTGATCATATTGGCTAAATACCTCTTTTCCATGCGCTGGTTGCCATGTAGCGAATGTAGCGTGTGGGATGGGCCGTATCAGTAAAAGCATAAACCCTCAACGCGAATCTTCAGCAACAAAGGACAGCTCATGACCCTGCCTGTAAATCTTAATCCGAAAGTTCTCACTGAATGCTTCGATATCTCATAGAATTCCTTACTGGAAGACTGCGGCATAAACTGCCATAAACCCTTTATTGCAAAACCTTATGCTTTCAGATTTTGCAGACCTCCCACCCAAGTTGCGAATGTTATTGTCAAGTGGCGTACCGTTGCAGAAAATCATCTCTTATCGTCACTCTTACCAGTACACATTGCTACTATCCTCGCTTTAGTCGTACCAGTATGATTTTCTGTACTACGCTTACTCTCTACTCACTGACCTACTGGTTCCTGAAGCCTAAATAAAGAAGTGCCGAACGCCACTAGCAACACCCCTAGCATAACCCGGAAAAGAGCCACTAAAGGCCCTTTCTCGCTGTGGGCCTCCGTCTCTTTTGCCGCCTCTCCGAAATCGCCATTTGCCGTCTGGCAAACGTCCGAAATGCAGGCCCTCAGAGACGGGAATCCGGAAACAAGCTGTCAAGGGTTTCTATAAGGGGTTCCGTAAGGGAAATAGGATTGTAGGGCGTTTATGCGGGCTTTTTTATGCTTGGGCCTGAGGGCTCTAAGGTGCTAGCGGTTGTGGCTGACGGCGCCCTCAACTTGAACACCTGCACCACCCCAACCGCAACACACTTGATTCCTGACCTCAAACCCCGATCGCGAACATCCCAAAAGCATCCCAAACCCTCAACCACCCCAGAGCCTGAACTTGAAAATCCGTCAGAAGTCCGATCAAGGCACCGGCAGCCGACAACAAGCTAAGCATTCGATTTAGAATGCTCTGGATTTCCTGAAATCTCCTGGCACGAACTCCCAGATCGTCCAGGGCTGAGTACCCGGCACATACGTGGCATCCTGCAGAACACTTTTGTGGGTTTTGTGACCTTGAGGGGGGCTCGTGCCCCTAAACCCTAAACCCTAAACTCTAGATTCGCAGACGCCGGGCTTCAGGCTTTTGGGACTCGACAGCCTGCGATTTCAGAGCGACAGCGTCGGATTAAGTAAGGTTCCACCCTAAAGCCGAATCTTGAAGGGCTTGGACATGAACCCACCAAGCCCCCAAACCAAAATCCCAAATCCTCAAGCCCCAAAATTTAAAAACTCTAAAGCCCTAAAACCCTAAAGTCCCAAATCCTGAACACCACCCTCACCTTATGAAACCTTAAACCCTAAACCATATTACACCCCTAAACCTCACCTTATGAGACCCTAAGCCAAACCAACACAGTCGGTCGCCTGCTGCTCCTTCGCTTCCTCGTCTTCCTCGATCTCCTCCTTCTCTTCCTTGGAGCCCGGTAAAGTTGTGCGTGTGTTTACGTACATACATAGATACATACAGACATACACAGGTCACAGGTAGATAATTCTTCATACATACATACATACATACACACATACACACATACACACATGCACTGTACTAACACATGCGTGTACATGCGTACCTATTTCTTGTGTATGTATGTATGTTTGTATGCATGTGTGAAGCCATGGGTGCATGAACGTATGGACACATGAATGTTGATGCATGTATGCATGTATGTATGTATGCACGTATGAATGCATGGATGCATGACGGATGCATGAATGCACGTCTGTATGTACATATATGTCTGTATGTATGTACGAAAGCTTGCATGAGTGCATGCATGAACGAAAACATGCATGCATGCATGGATGGAATGGTGTATGTATGTAGCTATATGTATGTATGTATGCATGCATGCATGTATGTATGTCTGCATGTATGAATGCATGAATGCATGAGCGCAGGGATGCATGAACGCATGAATGTTTGCATGCTTCTATGTATGGGTCTTCCTTATAGACCGCAGTCTCAGGCTTAGCCTGAGTGAGGTCTACAGCGTGTGGCGTTTGGCTTCGGCTTTGGTGCACGTCTGGGTTGTGGGCTGAGGTCGAAAGTTCTGGCGAAATGAGGGCTTTCGAAAGGGTGCAGGTCAAAGTTAACATCACGCAAGCTGAACCCTGAAGCCCACACTCCAAGTCCTGAGCTTTAACATCGTATTCACCAATATCAGTTGGAAAACGCATGTACTCTCAGACTCCCTAGAATATTCAAGCGACTATACCTATAACCTACAAATCCCTAACGCCCTAACCCTGGCCGAGCGTAAGATGAGATGTTAGCGAGCCCTAAGCCAGTCCTAAGCTCAAACCCAACAAGCAAAAGCTCCAGGTAATCAGCCCTGGGCTTCGATGCAAACCGCTACTTTCAATGATTAAAACAAATTCTATCATCCCTTCCCCCTAGTATTTACAGGGCTCTTTTTCGGAGGTTTTATTTTTAATATTAGGGGGTCTTCAATATTAGGGGGCTCTGCGAGACGGGAGATCTTTCGGGTTCGGTATCGAGGCCAGGAACATAGGAGCAGGCTCTGGGGATGTTTATACCAGTTTAACAAGGATTCGCAGGGGATATTGGTACTAAAAAGTCCGCCCCCCAAATCAACTTTGAAGTGCAACCAGTGTCTTCCGTCTCCTCCTTCTTTAATACCGCACACTTCTCCTTGGCTTCCTGCAAGCTTTCGAAGCCGCTTCTGGCACTGAAGGTGGCTCATGGATTGGTTTCTTCCCCTCCCGCACGGCTGGGACGAACCGACAAAGCAGGGTGGTACAGGTGGAGTTGTTTTGTATCGGGGCGTTAATGGCTTAGGGCTTTAGCTGTTCCTGTAGTACCACTAAAGATTCTTTAATGGAGCCCTTGCGGTATCCTGTAGCTAAACCTTGAGTTACTACCTTGGCCTCCAAACGAATCCCAAGGAGTAGCAAAATGCTGTGCTTCAGGGTTTAAGGCTTGCAGTTAAGGGTAGTGAGTCTTGGTTTTCGTTCAATGTATAGCGAACAACATTGCCAAAGAGCCCGAAGCCTTCAACTACATTGTCCAAGGGGGTTAGGATGCGAAGGCAGGCACACAATTAGCATGGATGTTTTCATTAAGCTGCCCGTTCTCTTGCAACTGATGCCCTCTGTGAGAAAAAAGGTGCAGTTTCCTTCAGCTACATAGAATACGTCTTTTGTTGATCATTATAAACCAAATTCTATAAGGCAGTCATTGAGCGTTCCGAGTGGTCCTCCAATGGTTTGCCGGTACACAGCCTGGCACGGCTACCGCAATTTCGGGATGCAGGGAAAGGGGTAGCCAATTAATTAAGCTTAACTGGGGCTTAAGTTAGGGTTTGGCATTTCGGCAATTAGAGTTTGGAGCTTCAATCATCTAAAAATATCCGTACATTCGCGAAAAGTACTTCGAGCTCTGCTGACTCCAGTGGAAGCATACAAAAGGGTCATCTTGTTGCTTTTTTGCAAACAGTATGTAACAAGACCCTACACCTAAACATTCCTAAAAGGGTCATCTTGTTGCTTTTTGCAAACAGTATGTAACAAGACCCTACACCTAAACATTCCTAAACCCAGCCTAACCGCTCCACGACGTCTGTGGTACAGTCTCTAGAGCCCAGTACCCTCTCTAGAAAGAGAGGCCCGTAAATAAAATACGGATCCATACGTCCGTACGAAGCTTTATGGCATATAGCTCAATTGCGGACTATCGTGCTTTGTAGGTGGCAGGCGAGGGTAGCAGTTGGCTTAAAGGAATCGGAAATTGCAGAACAGACCTCAAACGATGTAAAAACCTGATTATCGAACAAAGGCAACGCGGGACTTTGTGCGGTGCGGATGAGAGTGGTTTGGGGAGTGAGGGTAGCGATCGTTGGGAAGTTCAGGGAGTAAAGCTCACTAGTTGTGGTCTTCTATGACCAACGTGATAAGACGGACCCCGAAATGGCTACAAGGCGACTTCTCATCGACTTCCAGGCAAAACCCTTTTTAAGCACGGACTTTGAATGTATGCCGGCAGCAAGCTGGAATCTTACGGTCTTCATAAGACACTAGCAAACTTGAAACGCAACTCGTTCATAGCATTTGCTCAGGTTCTATACAACGAGCCATGCAGATTTCGTTCATGTCGTCTTTGTTGTCGCAAAGCCAACCTCTCCTGCCGGTGTGCC